>JAOEHI010000013.1:4115632-4126603 GCA_025447815.1 Percopsis transmontana
TAATTCCCTCATTCGGGGCCTGTGTTCGCAAAGTCTCTCAACAACACCCACTCCAAAGCCCCCCCCCCCGTGCCGCTTCAACCCCCCCCCCCCCCCCCCCCCACCACCACCATCCCCTGGTTTCTCCGAGCCTGGGTGAGAAAGAGAAACATGGGGAAAGTTAAGTACAGAGCGAGAAGGGAGGGATAACTGAGATGCGCGCTAACAGTCGGAGGTCAGCGGGAAGCGCTCTGTTCAGGCGCTGCGGAGTGTTGGAGCGAGACAGCGATGCAGGTCGGAATCTCCCTCCTGCTTGTGCTGTGTTTTACTCAACGTGGATCTGTATACGTGGTGTTAAAGAGGTCAGTCCCGGGGCCGCCATACTTGGCCTGAAGATGTGGATTTGATGTGATGGCTTGTTTAGTTTGGCTAAATTGGCTGTTAACAGGTACGGACAGAGCCCTTTTAATCCTGGAGCTGTAATGAAAAGGCCAGTGGAGCCCGACCTTATACTGTAACTCTATTTAGGTCCCTTCATTAGCCCCGCACACCCCCAGTTCTCTGGTGCCTTCATGCCTCCCGGCCCTGACAGTCACCAAGGTGCCTTCTTAAGGGAAAGGTTACTTAGACACCAGACACCCCTCGCAGGCCGAGCATTAGAGGCCATTACAACCAGGCCCAGCTCAGCAATGCTGCCACTTCTCATTGTGTGTGTTGGGGGGGGTTGCTGGGGGTTACATGTGAGGTTCCAGACCACTGAATCTTGGGAACGTTTGGCGGAGGGAGCGGGCAGGGGTTGGAGGGTGGTTGCAGGGGTCACACCGAGGCTTGGGGTCATGTGGAAAAGTCACCGTCTGAAACAGAGTTCAAAACGGCAGAATGGAAAGTCACCGGGGTTGTGCCACCTATAAAAGACTCTATTCTTTCCGCATGGACACTCAACGAGGCTGCAGCACTGCAATCACAGCAGGAAGGGTTGCAGAGTGCAAGGCAGTGTGCTGGAAAGTAGAAAAACATAACTAGGCACACGCGTTTCCCCTGTGCTCTGGTTTATTTGACTGACTGGTTTATTTGTTTAGCACTTAATCACTACAGGGAGTCTCAAAGGGCTTCATAGGGGGGACAGGAGATTTATTGGCACCCTCGGACAGCTAATCCTTAAATCGGACGAGAGAGAATCCCAAGACAAACCCGCTAGGGTTGAAAAAAATATATATATAAATATAAATTTTTTTTAATAATAATTAAAAAAAACGGGGAATCACCCCCATATATGGAGTGATTCCTTTTCTGAGACAAACTGGAAACAGAAAATCACGGTCCCGTTTCACGTTTCTATTAAATAATTACATGATGTGCAACATCAAATTGTACATAAAAATGTAAATGTAATGTTATTTCAGATGAACAGTCAAAGCAATAAGGCCACTTAACTTGAACACATATTTTAAGTATATATTCTGAGGACTAAAAGGGAGGACTTTGGTGAGCTGGGTTGTAGGGCTGTGCCATATCGTATCGTCCATGGTATACCAGAACAACTCCTGAATAAAATTCATATTCTAATTTTAGCCTACTTAATGGGTATAGTTTAGTATTTGATGATGGCGAGGATTCAGTTGGCCATTTTTGGATCAATGTTTGTGTTTGTACGGCTCTCAAGACTGGATGCTCATGTGACTTTGTGGCCCAAGAGATGGTGTTGAGTGGTGCCATTTTTATATCGTCATTTATATCTTTACCGCAAAAAAAGAAAAGCTTTATAAATCTCCCCCATGGTCTGTATCGCCCATCCCTAGGAGAGAGAGTGTAATACGAAGATGAATTCATGTTCCCGTTGGTTCTGACTGATGGTTCTGTGTCGGCGCCATGATTGTTGACTCAGCACAAGACGCATGATCCGAGGTGGGAGCACGGCCCCGTGGAGCAGCTTCCCCCCCGGGCACCAGGTGCTGTTGGGGGCCGTCCCCGAAGACAGAATGGGACTGGCGGGCCGGGGCTCGGTCGCCACCCCCCCCCCCGGGGCGCCCTGCAGGGGGTCAGCGCAGATCAGCACCCCCGCACCCTCCCTCCCTCCCTCCCACCGAGGCCTGGGACGCCACAAGCCCCTCCTTAGAGCCGCGAGTTGTGAAGCGCCGTTGACCCCTGTTTTGGTGTCGCTAGCATACGATGACGTGTATATATGGGAGCGCCCCCACATGCACGGAAACACACACACACGCGCGCGCGCGTGTGATGGAGAGGGGGCCCCGTGCCGTTGTGCTGCGCTGGCAGAGCGCCCCGCGCCGTGCGTCGGACGGCCGGGTGAACGCCATTAGTCTTCTCGCCGGTGCGCGTCAGTGCTTAATGCGCCTAAATGCGACGGCACCTGCAGCACCGCCGCACCTGGCCGCCGGCTCGTCAGCGCGGTGGGGAGGCGCCGGGAGAAACGAGAGGGGAGGTGGATGTGGAGGGAGGGGGGGGGGGGGGGGAGGGGGTTGTTTTGTTCATGGGTCCTAGTTCCTCGCAAATCCCCGCTATTCACCCAGCCCTGCCTGGTGCCCCCCACCTCCCCCTCTTCCTAAGTCCACGACCTAAGACTGTGTTTACTGTCGTTCCTATACACCCACTCTGGCGACAAGAAGAAAGCGGGCGCCATTGTTAGCGCTAGCTTAGTCGCGGCGACGCCTGCGTCTTAGCCGCTTTTCCTTGGGCAAACGCTGGCTCAGAGTCCACATCCTTCTTAACACGACGATAATACACCAGGCTTTGCTTCGGGATAAGGGAAGAAGGGTTGGAATAGGGGATTAATGACAGGAGGAAGAAAAGAAAAAAACATTTCTTGTGATCCTAATTGTGTGGAAGTGTGAATGGGATGCTAATATCTGTTTACTCTGTGGGCCGATTAGCGGGTCACTGGTCCGACAGCAACAGTGAGTCCGCTTCCTCCCTGGGAAGTGTCTGTCTCCAACACTTGCTCTTCTTCGCCAGACTAAACGCGCCCCGCAGAGGGACATAAAGCACATTCACTTCAGTGGCTTTCTTATGAATTTTAAACCGCATTGAAACATCAGAGGACACTGCAGGGAGACGAAATGGCTAATCTTTAAAACAACCAAACAAACAAGTATTTGGGAACTTTAATGACATGTGTTTGGTGTTTGTGTGTCTGTGATACGATGGCTTATTAAAAAACGAGTCAAGTCGAAGCCAGACACAGATCTTCCCAGTGTCTGCCTGGCACGTAAAGCAGTGTTGGGTTCAGCTCAAGCAAAGACCTGGCCCAGATGATGCCCCCAGAGCCTAATCCCTCCACGAAAGCCCGGTTGTGTCCATGGCTGATCTCCGGAATCTCAGGGGGCTGAATGAGGTGGAGGTAGAGATGTCCCCTGGCTGGAGGGTTCCTACGCCTGTATCACCACCATAACCCTGTAGGCAGCATCATCTTGGCTCACAACAGCTGAGTGGTCAGGGGGAAGCCACAGGGGTTGAACTCCAGGCTGCTGTTGGCTGTTCGCGGGCACACTAGACCATGGCGCTGCCAGCTGCCCTATCAGAATGCGGCTGACCAGCGAATGGACCGAGCCGGCTGTCAGCGCACGGAGCGTGAGCAGTCAATCACAGTGTTCTCTCAGGGCTCTCCTTCAGTGTGAGTGTAAGTAGGACAGTGTTTATGTGTTTTACACCCTACTTTAAAGGTACACTCCTCAATTGGGATATGGCCCCCTCAGAACCCAAACAATGTCAGGCTGACGACTATAGGGGAAGAGAAGGGTGCGAGCCTAGGAGTGCTATAGGGGAGGAGTAGAGAGGAGTGCCAACGTCTCAGCGCTGTTGGAGTTTCAAACCAAAACTGCAATTTAGTCCTGAACTGCAATTCAAACGAAACAAAACACAATTCCAGGCACACATCAAGGAGTGTGCCTTTAAAACGCAGCCAGACAAATTTCCGTAGCCCTATATTGGTTTCCCCGTCACGCGTCCGGGACTGCAACACAGGTTCAATCAGCCTTCCCTTAAAGGGGGCTCTGGGGAAGGGTGGGGGAGGAAGGGGGATGCATGCCCATCAAACATAAGGGCTCGTCTGTTTGTATAGGGCTGGGGCCCGGTGTCGCGGCGGCAGGGGTCCCCTCTGTGGGGTTCACGGCGGCAACAGAGGAGCCTGGGGCGGCCTGCGGGCGACGGAGAGGGACGCTTTCCCCCACACCTCCTTTTATCACGACGGAACAACATGCTCCTGTGGTCTCACAGATGCTCGGGCCGCGCCATCGGGGACTCACAGACGATTCTCTTTCATACAGAGTTCTTTGCAGCCTAGGCTGCCTGTTCCCACATGCAAAGCGCTCTTGCTTACAGCGTGCTGATTTAGCTGGGGGCGGGGGGGGGGGTTAGGCAAAGTTTAAAGTCCTTCACGAATTCACTTTCATACCAAGTTAAGGTCACGTGGTACCGTGGTTGTGACAGAGAGGGTGTAAATCAATTGTTTTTATTGGGATAGCGGCAGCTGTAATTACAAAGACAAGATTAATTGTTAAGTGTCTTCAGAGGAATTAAGAGGAATTTTCCAGACGTCGTCTTAAGGAGAATACCCAGAATTTATTGGTATCATTGGAGCAACATCTGCTGCAGTGTTTGGTTTCGAACGAGAGCTCTTAATCAGTCAAGTCACAGAGGCGACGCCAGGCCGAACAATAGCAGGCGCTTTGAAGTGGTGTTAAAGTGTTCAAACAAAGATTTACTGCATCTTCTCCATCCACAAGGGGAACCCGGCCATGACTAACAACACCACCACCGACAACAACAACAGCAACAGCAATAACAATGAGCACTTCGGTATAAACAGGATCTGAAGAACAACACTGAAGGCTCCTGGGGTCTTTTCCTCCGCTAGCCGGTAAAACACCACAACATCTCCTGCTCCTCCTGAAGCCTCTCAGCCGCATCCGGACAGAAAATCACCGCCGCGCGCGCTACGGTGGAGCCGCAGTTGTTGATGCCTTTTCTACACGTCGGGGGTTTTCGGGAGAGTACAAATCTCGCCGCGGCGAGTAAAATGCGTTTCTCCTCACATGCGGGATTAGCGGTCTCAGCCCTTCAGCCAACGAGCCTCTGTCTTCGCCTGCTCCCCAGAGGGTTGCCGCCGTTGCATTGTTCTACACTGGGAAGAGGCCGATGAACGCCGTGTAATTAAAATGTTTCTACCAAGCCGGGCATAGGAGGAACTCCTCCCTGCCACCTCTCTCCGGAGAAAGAAACAGAGAGAGAGAGTGCAGAAGAAGATGAGCAGGAGGGGATGGGGGAGGTGTGTGTGTGTGCGTGTGTGTGTGTGTGTGTGTGTGTGTGTGTGTATGTGTGTGTGTGTGTGGGGGGGGGGTAACAAAGCAGAAAATGAAGAGAGACATAAAAGAACGAGAGCTGGAGGAGGTCAGGCCCATCACAGGCTTTAGTGTTGCCTTCAAAGATGCCTGGGACAGGTGGCAGCTCCAGCCAATCTCGCACTGCAGAGATTGGCTGGAGCGTCCTCTCAGGAGGAGATAAGGGATTCCTCCACACCCCCCCACCCCCCTCTTCCTCTTCCTCCTCCTCCTCCTCCATCTCCCCACCTCCCCGTCTCTGGCCTCTCCCAGGCCGCTGCTGCTACTGCTGCTGCTGCCGCTTTGATGTGGCTCGGCGTTAGCAGGGCGGCTGTAGGCCGCCGGTGGGGGCGATGCGCGGGGGCCCCCGGTTCAATCAGCAGGGGCCCCTCCGGTGCACGGCACTTTCAGGTCTCATTAAGGCTCTCCGGCAGGGTTAATCCTCCTTCGGGTTCACACAAAGCCCCTCGGTTTGTCTCTCTGCCTGGGCTGAGCCAAGCCCCCCCCCCCCCCTCTGGGCCCTACCTGCGTGACAACCACTCAGAACGCTGCGACACCAGTTCCCCTCCGCCTGTCCGCTCCTTCTGCTCTCTTCCTTAGACCCTTCCCTTTTCCCCCCTCGCCGGCCCAGCTTCCCCAGCGCTCCGCTGGCGCTGCCTGGGCCCGGGTGCACGCCTCTCGGGGGAGCTGTTGTCGGGGAACGCGGTAAACGGATTACAACGTCGTCCTTGTTTTGGGCTCCTGCGAGAAGGGCAAGGGAGGACGCACTCTGTATAGCGGTAGCAGAGAGGGAGAGGAAGAGAGAGGGAGAGAGAGAGAGAGGGGGTATTAACTCTGAAAGAACTAGCAGAAGAAAAAGAACGGAGGACGACAGGAAGCGAGGGACGGGGAGGAGCTGGAGGGAAGCGAGAGGGACGACAACAAAAGGGAGAGAGAACTAGATGTTTCTGCGTTCAGGAGGCCTAATTGGTCTGGAGGCGTTGACCCCTGGCCGGTTCTGCAGATCCAGCACAGCAATTTGTGTGATCGTCATGACAACCGGCTTAACCCCTCGGGCTCGGCCCGGCCCGGCGACACACACACCGGTTCCCTCCATTAGCGCAAATAATGGCTGCGCATCTCTGGAGGCCTGGGCGGAAGAATAACTAAAGAAACAATAGGTAAAACCCCTCTCGGCAGCATAACACTTTTATACTTTTATTATGTTTTGGCTACATTTTACATTTTACATTTTACATTTAGCAGACGCTTTTATCCAAAGCGACTTACAATTAGGCCTACATTGTTCCATTACATGGAGCAGGTAGGGGTTAGGCATCTTGCTCAAGGATGCTTGGCTATTCTTTTGTGTTGTGCTGGTCAGTGAGGTTTGTAGCCACACAGCGTGCGCCAGAATTAAGAAGCTTCCCAGCGCCCGTTTCCCCCCGCAGGGTTCGTGCTGTGCGTTATTATACGGTACTCTTGACCGGTGTCGGTGCATTACCCTCACAGCCGCTATCGTGCGGCCACATGCAGGCCCCTGTATCACCTGCGCTGGGGCCGAGGGGCCGGCCGGCGCCGCAGGGCTGCGGAGACCTAATCTGTCAGCGTCGCGTGAGAGCGCCGCGGCAATCGCAAAATAACTGTCACTCATGTCGCCTGGGCCGGTGTGTTCTACGTGCGGTGTGATAAATTATAATTATTACTGTGTTCCGCGCCGATAAAAAACAACGTTTTCGACGTCGGAGAACTGCTATTAGATGGGTAGAATGTTCCGGTGATGTGAAATACCTCAATGCGGGTATTAAAAACAGTCAATTGTTTTTTTGAAAGTCAAAACCAATTGACTGTTATAACAGTCGTAAGTCACTCGGGAGGGAGTTTGACATAAAAAACAGTTAGAAGTATTTCAGTCCTGGTGAATTAGCCGGAGCTTTATATCAACTCCCACCTCCCTGAGAGGTTTCCCGGAGATAGACGGGTGAGAGAGTGAAAGAGTAGGAGAGGGAGGGATGGATGTAGTGCACCGTTTCACTGACTGTTAAACTGCTGTGTAAATCTCTCCCCGGCTGGGGGGAGGAAGGGGGAAGGGGGAAGGGGGGGGGGGAGGCACCGCGTAGCGCTTTGTTCTGCCTCCCAGTTCACCCCGATCTGCAGAAAATTCACCAAATGCAGGAGATAGATTGGTGCTCCGCGGAGGCCCCCGCGAGAAAACCTTCACTCCCTGATCCGCGGCGGGGATAGAGGGATGAAGGCAGGCTGGGATGGGAGGGAAGACGTGGGGGTATGGCTGGGGGGGGTTTTCCTGTGAGGGGCCCCGGGGCCCTGGGAGAGCAGTGTGTGCACTACAGCAACACTAAGTACACCGGTGCGCAATTTGTTAAGATTGACTGAGCTCGGTGAATGCCTTGCAGATGCTGGGAGTCTAGTGAGATATGCGGCTGGGTGACTTATGACAAAGTGAGAGGCTATGTGTCAATCTGCAGGAAGCTCTGGCCTTCTGAATGACCTGCATGTGTATTTTGTGTTTTATTGGTGTATTATTGAGCAAATAATAATAAGTAATTCAGTCGCGTTTGTCAGATGCGCATCTAAACATAAGTTGTTAATTACAGAATCAGAAAAAGCTTTATTGTCAGGTAAGTTTTTTACACATACAAGGAATTTGTTTTGGTGTTGTTGGTGCATATCAAACATTCTCTAAATATAAGAAAGGTAAGAAATCAAGTACTAAAAATATAAACAATAGTTAAAGTACTTACTGTATGAAATATAGTATCATCTTCAAATCCTTGAGCTTCGCAGCAGCTTAAAGAAAGACTTTGCTTGAACATTGAGCTGCGGGATTCATGCCAAGGTGCGCAGACACGCAGAAGTTTGAATAATGATAGGCACTAACTGACTTGTTGGGGCTAGACAGGGAGCTCTCGACAGTGTGTGCGTGGAATGCATGGTTGCACGGAGGGCATCATCATAGCTATTCCTTCCCGTTTTAGCATTAGCACACCGTTTCCTTTTCGTTTGTTTTGCAACAGAACAATGTGTTTGTGTAGCAGGAGGTGAGATAACGAGTGAGACACAGAGAAAGAGCCGGGGAAGGCAAGGATGATGCAAAAAATAAAAAAATAAAAAAGGCGATATTGATTTAGAGGACTCCGGAGTGTTATGTGCCAGCCTTGTGCATGGGATGGATGGCGGAGAAACTGGCGCTTAAGATTCTTCTTTTAACGTCTCCTCTGTGCTGTTTATTTGTTTTGGCGTGTAAATACTGTTTTGTTCTCGCTCTTTCTCTGTTGTGCTGCCTGAGAGCGCGTGCAGCGGACAAAGCTCCAGAGCGCGCAGCACTGCGAGGACATTAGGCTAATTTATACAGCGTTAATCAGCCCATTAGACCTGTAATTAAGCAAAACACTCCAAAAGTCAACAGCAACCCCCACTGAGCTTAGCTAAACAGTCGTTGAAAGTGTTATTTACATGTCCAAACAGCTTGGGGTCTCGGCATCTGAGACGTGAATGGGGGTGGGGTCGCCTGTAACGGGTGGGAAAGGGCCTGTGAAATCACTTCGTCTGGTATGGACAGATCACACGTGGGTTCCCTTCAGGTGCTCTGCAGAGCCAGATGCTGTTGCAGCTACGGTTCTGCTCATGTTTTCTAATGGTACGATGTGAAGTAAAAGTGCATGGACACCAGGGTCACGCACAAGGTCACGCCTGCATGTCTTGCATGCGCCGCTCGTTGCGTATGCTTACGCTTTTGTGCGTTTCTTCACATGCCGTGTAAACATGACAAGACAAACGCAGCACAACCGCGAGCGTCTCCCCGTGACGCGAGCAAACGGCAGAGCTAAGCGTCACTCCCGCGCTCAGTGGCGCGTTGCTTTTCGCGGGCTCCGGGCCCCGGTCGCACACCAGCGTGCCTGAGCAATGAGATCACGCGCGGGGAGAGAGAGGTGGCGTAATGAAACCTGGCAGTCGCAGCCCCGGCGCAGACTTCATATGTTCCACATTAGCGGTTCACAAACCTCTGGAGCAGGGGGCCCCGGCAGCCTCTCCTCTCCCTCCAGCCTCTGCTGGCTTATGACAGCCTGTCACTGGCCCTTTGTGCTCTTGCAGCGGAGCGTCGGTGAGGGCAGTGTTTATGGAAGACTGTTGGTCTGTTGAGGCAGGCAGGCAGGCAGGCAGGCAGGCAGGCAGGCAGGCAGGCAGGCAGGCAGGCAGGCAGGCTGGCAGGCTGGTCAAGCCCCTTGCCCCTCCCTCCCTCCACCGGGCCGGGAGAGGAGCAAGCTCACGGCTTCAGCTCTCGAGGCAATGAAGTCCCAATTCTGTGTTTGGCATTAGCGAGAAGTTCATTGAAGAACCTATGGGATAGAAATGGCATTGCCGAGGAGATTAACCACTACTGTAAGAATACAGTATATGATAAGCATTGGGGCTTTATCTTACACCCCCCCCCTCCCCACCGCACCACCACCACCACCACAAATTCCAACGCCCCCACCCCCCTTTTGAAATGACTTAAGTGTCCAATAAAGGACAAGGCAATTACCGTCCGCTTTTTAATGAAGGGGAAGCGTGCGTCTTGGTCCGGAGCCCTGTGTGTTTACGTTGAATTCGAATTAATGAGCTTGGTCAAAGTCTGCCTCTAATTGCCCTTTCATTAAGACCCATTTGTAATCACGTCTTAATGACTTCCGTCCCCTTCCTCTAAAAAGGGGGGAAATTAAACGGAAAAATGAATGCCGCCGGTGCCTAAAGTTACACGGCGGTGATTATAATATTTCAAAACGATTTTTAGGACTTCAGAAGTGTTGATGAATTGACAAGAGAGGTGCTGTATGAGAAAATGTTACTCACAAGGGTATTTTCCCACGCAAATGTCAAATTTGAACTTAGAATATGTCGGCTGTGATCGATTTATCCATTGTTTCCTGTGGTATATGTTCACAATGTCATTTAGTACAAAAACATCCACAGGTGGAAAGATAAACACCGTGACAGGCGTTGTCCGCTTCCTATAAGGCCTCTGGCTGTATTGTGAAGAGGATCAGAATATCCACAGGGGCAGGGGCAATTTACTGTCACTGTAAACAGTTAGGACTCGCTACAGGAAATACTGGAGAAGGATTACAGGATGGTGTCTGTGTCTCTCAAGCACTCTCTCACACACACACACACACACACACACACACACACGCTTTCTCTCTGTTTGTGGCGACTGTATACATTCCCTCTAGTGGCACAGGGGGCTGTTTGCCTTTCTAATGGAGAGCCTGCACCGGGCGTAAAAAGAGGTGGCAGGCTTTGTTTATACAGCGCCTTTGCCAGAGTAAACCTCCGACTTAGATTCAAATAAACCCCGTGTCGAGCAGACGGTGGCCACGGGGAGGCCCGCGTGCGCGGGGGGGTGGGGGGTGCAGATGAAGGGACGTGATGCGGAGGGTCTCTGGGGCTAGGCAGTGGGCTGTGATGAGTGAAGCGCTCCAGAGACATAAACAGAGGGGGGGTCTGGGTAATCCCATGTACTCTGTCTGTGTGTGCGCGCGTGTGTGTGTGTGTGAGAGAGAGAGAGAGGGAGTGAGTGAGAGAGGGAGAGAGAGAGAGAGAGGGAGGGAGAGAGGAGAGAGAGAAAGAGAGAGAGAGAGGGAGAAAGAAATAGAGAAAGAGAGAGGGAGAGAGAGAG
>JAOEHI010000013.1:4162350-4185383 GCA_025447815.1 Percopsis transmontana
CTAATGCACTACAGGTGCGTTGCAGGGGAAAGGAGGCACGATGCGCGCGTGGCCGTGAGCGCGCCGATCGTGACAGTGTGTGCGTAGCACAAGGCAAATTATTGATTTTGTCAGTTAAACAGATAGTCCCTGAACCATTTCTGCTCTCGTAATCAGCCATAACATTACAGCTGAGTGGTTCATATAGGCCTCCTCTGATCACATTTTAAATATTCATGCTCTGTTGTTATTCACAGAGCGTATAGCAGCTACTGCCTTGTTTTCTCTTTAGTCGGATTCTGAAATGGGCTACATATTACACACTGGCTGCTGTGCCTCCCTGTTCATCTAAAGACATTGCACATTGCATTGCATTGAAGCTTTACATAACAGCAAGAACAGCAAGATGACCGAGTTACAGCATACTGAATAACCCAGTCTTACAGCTTCAAGATACAATAAAATATACTAGATATTTATGCTTGAAGAGTTTTCCCACAACACATATTTACATGGACATGCTGACTCACGCTGCTACCTGGGAGCTGTGAGCAAGTCTCCTTGACCAGCAGATATTCTTTTGCAAGGCCATGGTGTTGAACATTTTAGATCAGATAAGATATATATTATCCTATAATCTGGTAAAATTATAAAAATCATGGCCAAACCTTGATAGATTCTGGTGGCGAATTGGTGCATGGTTAAGTTATTTTTCACCTTTGTTAATCATTACCGTGTTGTGACTCAAACATCCATGTTTAATCGGCACCAACTTGAAACCATGGCAGTTTATTTGTTGAATTTAATGACTAGGATATTATTAGCCATTAGTAGTCGGTTAGCCAATTAGTTAGCTAACCTTATCTGTAAACATGGTGACCTTCATGGCTGTAATGTTCTTCCCGCTGGGTCTTGCCGGCGTGCGGCTTACCAAGCTTCCAGCGCTCCCCTGTTGCTCCCCTGGACTCCATTACCTCCTTATGTCTCATGTGTTGCACCTGTGAGGAGACTATACCTGCCGGGCTTTGGGGATGTCCCAGGGTGGGTCATTGTAGGTGTTCATGTTACCATCGACAGATATCCTGAGTTGTTGTATCGTTTGTTCGTATATTATGCACCGATACATAACGTCACAGAGGGTCGCAATTGATCAGGTCTGGGGATCGGGAGGGCCAGTCAAAGGCATCAATGACTTTGTCATCCAGGAACTACTAATTCTGGCCACATGAGGCTGGGCATTGTCCTGCACCAGGAGGAGCCCAGGGCCCACTACACCTGCTTAGGGTCTGATGATGGGTCTAAGGATTTCATCACGGTACCTAACAGTAGTCAGGGTGCCGTTGGCTAGCACGTGGAGGTCTGTGCGACCCTCCAAGGATATGCCTCCCCAGACAATCACTGACCCTCCACCAACCCGGTCAGGCTGGATGATGTTGCAGACAACATAAGGTTCACTACGGCATCTCCAGACTCTTTCATTTCTGTCATATGTGCTCAGTGTGAACCTGCTCTCATCTGTGAAGAGAACGTGGTGCCAATAGCGGACCTGCCAATTCTGGTGTTCTCTGGTGAATGCCAATCGAGCTGCATGGTGCTGGGCTGTGAGCACAGGTCCCACTAGAGGACGTCAGGCCCTCATGCCACCCTCATGGAGACGGCTTCTGACAGTTTGGTCACATCAAACATCCAGTAGCCCGCTGGAGGTCATTTTGTAGAACTCTGGCAGTATTCGAGCCCCAGAGTTGGCCTACCTGTAAGCATCCTTGAGCAAGATGCCTAACCCCTACCTGCTCCGTGTAATAGCACAATGTAATTGTAAGTCGCTTTGGATAAAAGCGTCTGCTAAAAATTACCTAATTTTACGGCCCTGTCCAGCTCTCCTTGTGCAACAGCCTGTCTCCTGGTATCTCCTCCACGCTCTTGAGACTGTACTGGGAGACACAGCAAACGTTCTTGTGACGGCATGTATGGATGTGCCATCCTAGAAGAACTCAACTACTTGTGCAACCTGAATGGGCTGCAGGTACCCCCTCATGCTACCAGTAGTGACAAAGACACTAGCAAAACGCAAAACTCAGACTAAACTAAAAATCAGTCAGGAAGGATAGGGAGAGAGCAATTGTCTGTGGTCACACCTGCAAAACTATTTTTAGGGGTTGTCTTGCTGTTGCCTCTCAAGTGCACCTGTTATTTGCACCAAAACAGTTTTGACATTGATTCACAATCGCACTCCCTGAAGTTATACTTCAGGAAGTATATATCGACATGGTGTTATACTGTGATGATTACGTTTTCCCTTAATTTTTTTGAATCTCCATTTCATGTTAGTGCACACAATTTAAAGCACATTTAAGATAACAGGGCATTCTTTTTTATGTATAGGTTTTTTTTTCTAAAACTTAATGGACCTTTAATGTAAATCTTGATAAATTAAATAGGCACATTTTATTATTTAAGATCGCGACAGTCAACAAAAGTCACAGAGCAGCTAACACACAAAGAAAAAGCTATTTATGTAATAAAAAAACAGTTGAGCGAATTTGCATCATTGTGGAGATTCCTCAAAGGCGGAGTGGCGGTGAACCGTGGCGTTTGATATAACCCTTGATATAACCCTTCTGAGTGTTTGATGAATGGAAATCACGTATCCCGCCATCCGTTTCGGAGTGACAACGGGAATATTTGATCTGGGCAGTTATGATGTTCGCCGTGCATGCGGTGATAACCGCAAGTGAGGCTGCAACACTTCCCACCCACCTGGGCTCAGAGGTGGCCAACATCTGCTTCTCTGACAGCTATACTGCTCATATCACAGTTCCATAATGGGAAAGGCGTGCAAGACATGGCAGCTGGGAGAACAGTGACCCTTATAAGATTTTTTACAGTAAAATGAACAGCTCTGAGAATAGGCTTGTGACTATTTCAGTGTATAAATAAACTGTATATTACTTTTACTTTGCAGTTCTATACAATAAATTGTATACAACTTTTACCAGCCTTTTAGAAATTCTTTATCTCACAATGCCCTTTGCCAACATCTTTTAATTACCATATTTGTTGCTCAGATACAGTATAACCCTTGCAATAGAAGCCAGAATTATCATTGAAATAAAGGACATTCTCACACTGGTACGTTCTGTACAAGAGCTTATACATGTAAAAGGTCATCGTTTTGACCTAATGCGATGTCTTGTCTTGCCACCATAATGGAATTGATAAAGCTCTGTTTGTGTTGTGTGTTGAAAGTAAGGTTTTAGCTCAAACCTCAGTGAATTGGTCTGCTGTGCACATCCTCTGAATATGGACACTGTAGAAATTCATTTTAGAAGAATAATAAAAAAAATTTAAACAGAGAAAATTAATCATAATTAAATTAATCATTAAAATCTTTTGTTATATTGTTGAAAATTGTTCTTATTTCAAAGTTTTGGAGTGGTAAAGAAATGGGCGGCTTTTGTGTTCGTTATTTATGTAGCATTAGCATTTTGACCTCATAGCAAAAAACTGTCATGATAACATATACTGTAGGCAGACTCTTATATCATATTCTGGCCCATCCTCTAACCACCCATTTGTTCTCCTGATTTTTGGTCATTTTAATTTTTGTATTTCAGTTTTTGCCCTTATTCAGGAAAATATGATATTCCTGTCACCAAAGTCTAAAACTAAATGAATATTTTATCAATATGCATATTTAGAAGTGCATAAGACATATATTCCATATGGACTGTGTGTGTGTTTATTTATATTTTCACCACCAGCAGAATATTGCACATGTCCTAATCAAAGAATTCTCCATTGGGAAGGAGATCTTATAAGGGGTATCACACTGAAATAGGTTTTCATGTCCTGTATAAAATGTGCAATATTTTCACTATTTATTATTATTATTATTATTTGTATAAATACTACCACTGCTAGTGTTAGTGGAATAACAAAAACATACAGTAGCCTCTATTTTTGTATTTCTGAAATAATGTTTTTAGATTCTAAACCGGCGGCTAAACCTTTTTTAATGAAAAAGGGGAACAGGGAAGTGTAGGCGTGGCCCTACTTTAGATGGGCTCTTCTGATTGGTCGGAACCTTCAACTGAATTAGCTCCACTGAAGCATTACCAAGTGACAGCAGCGCCTCTTTACCACAGTCCCTCCATCATCATGAAATATAAAACATATGCAACACCCCCGCCAGGGAAGCTTTCAACCCCCTGCTCAGCCTCTGCGTTAATATTTCATTGCCTCATCTTACTTATTTTAGTGGGAATAATTGATCTGGAAAGAGGACTGTCAGGAATACTGGAATGGAAGGCTCTCAAGAAACAGTCAACGAATGTTTTATGATTATTGATGCTCCGTTGACCTTTTTGGGTAGTTAAAAAATTCCAAATAAATGCCCTCAATCGATCTTTTGATTTTTTGACGGGAAGAACTGTGTTCATAGTGTGTTATTTCTTGCAGAAAGACAGTTCCATCATTTGCCTACCAGCTAATGGATTGATTACCTTGAAAGAGCACACAGAACCACCATTGTTACCGTTGTTACAGTGTCGTTCACCTTGCTTACAAGCACTTGTTACAACCTGCAACCTGTTGACACAAATATATAAACATCAGGTTTAATCTGTAGTGTGGCCAACCTCGGGTAGGCTACATAACATTTACTGTTATAGGCTGGGTTGTGGTTGTATCGTGGCAGCCTAGGCCATTTGGAAACACAATTGATTAGTTCTCAGGGATAAATGCTAAGGTCACCCGGGGCCAGGAGCCACATTTATTGATGCACAACAACTGCAGAGATGTGGCCCTGCAAGAATTTAGTCTCTTGTGAATTCTTGCAGCAGCCCTGTTTAATGATTTGTAACAAAATGAAAAGAGTCACTCTGAGGCAACATGGAAGACCTGCGAGGAAAGTTAGGTGAACTAAGTTTTCGGACAACAGCTAAAAACAAATTAAAAAAGGAGCCTCTTAAGGAAAAACAAACACTTTGACAATATGTCAATCCAATCCATTTTGCTGCTGAATGCATTTTGCTCTGAAAATTATCTGTGTTATTATTGAAAGATTTTCTGTTCCGAGTGATGGAAGAGGCATTCAATATGTTGCTGTGCAGGATGCTGAGCAAAGGAAATAGAATACATCAGTGACAGGTAGCTCTGCGCACCAATGGCGTGCTAAGACAAATAAAGTCAAATTGCCATTTATCATGCTGACAGTTGAAATCCCATCTCTATAATTACAGCTGACATGCGGGCCTCGAGATCAAACCAATCATGTCTCTGCAGAAAGCAGGATCTGGAAGCAGGGAGCATGGATTGCATTATAGATCAATGAAGTTCATCAAGATGGGATGCAAAGCTGGAAAACAATAAACAAGTTTGTTACACGTCCAACAATACACTTGGCTGTGTGTGATGAACCTGGACAGCCGGCCATCATTCTCTGGGATATTGGAGACAGGACGGGAGGGGGGCAGGCGATCGATACACCAGTAAGAGGGCAATCCTTCCCTACATGCTGTTCTAGCAGTCACCAACGCGGCCAACCGCACATTGTGCATTTGAAGCCTCGTCTGGTGCATTACGGTCAGATCATTTACACCACAGCTCAACTAAGTGGCGTATAACACACATCTCTATTCATTCACAAGCCGGCGAACTCTATACTACCATGAACTACCATGCGTCATGCTGAACTTTCGCATTTGGTCCAGGCCAATCGCAACAGTTTGCGAGCGTTAACTGTTTTTTTTTACATTTCCGCTCAAAAAGAAGGACAGCTTCTGCACTCGCAAAAGCAATATAAATAGAGTTTGAAGGTGTCTGCTGTGTCTCGTGTTTCATTTGACCATCGCGAGTCTCTCAGGTTGCCGGGGGGAAAGTGCTGACACTGTGTGGTTTTGCCATCTGCTCCGTGTCCCATGGGATCCAGCGCTTGTACACGCGTCAGCGGTCTGGCTCAATGAGATCTGAGAAATGCATTGATATACAGTATGGGTCCATAAGTCTGAGACCACTAGTCAGGATACTTTGCATTCGTTTTGATTGTAATACTAATTTTTTCATTACAAATGATAATATCAGCTTAACATTTTGAGTGAAAAGTTGAATCAGGGAGCTGTACTGTATCCGAGGAACTGCAGTTTGCCATCTGGCTCAGGCATACACTGTGCATTTGTCCCTGTAAAATAAACGTATAAATAAAATATAAATAAAATATAAATAAAATCTTTGAATAAAATGTACATGACTTCAGAATCTCTTTGTGTTTGGCATGTCCCCCGTTTGCTCAATTTCAAGAGATTTTCAATGTGGTCTCAGACAGCATCTCCCTGTGACTCCTTACAACAGTCCCACTAGTGATGAGGGCTTAAGAAGAGCCAAGACTTAAACGCAGACGTTTTTCCTACAGGACCCCTCGATAAAGTCTGTATTTGGGTTGTCCAGAGGATGGGTCCAGAGGAGAAGAAATAAAAGATAGACGCTCTCCTTGTCCTTCAAGGTCTTCCTGTTATCATAAAAAAAGAGGACATACTGGCATGCACACAAATTAGCACTGCTAGTTCTGGGCACCGAATGCCTCGAGCACTCTGCGATCGTGCAGTCATGCCAGCTGCACTCCAACATGCGTGGTTTAGAGGTGGAGTTGTCTCTTAAGTGTTTTTTCCCCCATTAATTTATTTTGAGAAGACATATGGTGTGCTTCACACTAGCAGTCGCGTATCTCATGATTATTTAATTCATTTCCTCTCAGACCACTTAAACTCAAAATGCAAATCCCCCCCCCCCCCCAGCCCTCTCGCACAGACAAGGAAATCTTGGTTTCATGGAGTGTTTTGCACTCTGCCTATCAGGGCTACGGTCTCTCTCTCCGCGGTAGTACTGTGGCAACACAAGGATCATGACCCCATTCATTTAAAGTGACAATGAGCTTTAGTAAAAAGCCTCGCTTACCTGAATTTAAGTTGACACGCTGACATTTGGGATGAAATATCTACTTTTAATTTTAGTTTATTGTTACCTCCGCGGGTCCCACTGCAATAAAGGGTTTTAATATCAAGTTCAATATCACTTTAATTGCATTTTTCACTTGTCATTCATAGAATTACCACCATGTTCTTTAAAACAGAGACAGAGCGCGATATTTAAATTGTCATCAAATTTCTTTCTTTCAAACTGCTGCTCTCAACTAGCAAATGGGAGCTACTGGCAGATGATTGCAATGTGTTGGAAATGAAAAGGAATCCTGCAGGGTCATCCTTCTGTGCAACATATCGTTTCCTGCTACATGCTCTCATGAGAAAAAGATAGGCTGTGTACATTAAAACACATTGTAGCAGGCCAGCATGCAATTTAAACTAAACCACTCCGCCGAGACTGGAATTACAGAGGTGTGTCTCTGCCACCCTTTCTTCCCAAGGATAAGGGTGAATTGCATGAAGCCAAACAATAAGCGGGAGGGTGGGGGGGTGCTCGTAGACCTGCCACTGCAGCAATAAGCCTAAACTGCATTGATTGCCAAGAGTAGCTCTGAGCAGTTTTGATAACATTTCAATAAATGAGCGCTCCCCTCTCGCAGGGCACTGTAATGTAGCTCAGCTGGATTGACAACTGTGCAGGAAGGAGTTTCCGTAGAGCGGTAGGGCATTTGTGTATGGCAAAACAAAGTGACTTCTGGAGCAGAAAACCTAGGTCACATAAAAAGCCGACCCAGTGAAATATAGTTCCCGCTTCTGTGGAAGTGAGCTTTATAATGCAGGGATTCCATAATGAGCCCATATGGCCGACATATGGGATAGTGTTGACTATCCCATATTATGGTTACACAATAAACGGCGGGTGCTAAATTTAAACCTTTCTAACTTTATCTGTTGCTTTATAGTGTGCCCACAGAACGCTGCCATCACCTGGGCAAGTTTACTGAACCTCAGGTATGTCCTCAGGCATAGCCACATTCATTTCCATTCTGGAATGCGAGCACGGACACGCATCTGTAAAATAGTTTTTAAACCCCATACATGATGGCACACACATGGTGCCGTCTGGCCAGAGTCATTACCAGAGCTCTTGTTCTACCGCTGATCGAATGGCTTCACTAATGGCTGAGGGGATGATGATATTTGGTGAGATCTCTTTTTAACCCAACTCAGGTGACCTTACAGAACTGTGTGCAGGTATGAAACAAGCTTTTTCTATATAATTATTCTCCTCAACCAATTTGGGTTGGGCTGTGTTTTGTTGTTACTCTTTGATGTGTCACCTTACATTTGGTCTTGGTGTGTCTGATCGATTTACATCAAGCCCTTCTTTAGTATTTGGGCTGAATCTGCTGCGCCCGCCCTGGAATAGTGAGCAGACATGAAGAGAGTGATGAATGAATAATGGTAGCTGAAAGCCATGGGCTTTGACAAGAGGGCCTTGAGGTAAAAGGCTGCGGCGAATGGAAGATTACAGGTTCTGACCCGTAGATTTGATCTTGAGATTGTTCAACCAGGTCCACTTTGTGTCGCGACAAAACAAATTGCTGACATTGTTTATTGATCCTTCAGATCAACAGACCCTAATGGTACTTCTACACCGCAGCTGTAATCTCACTCAGGTCTCCGCTGGTCGAGTCAGGATTACACTACAAACCCCAGTGAGTGAAGGAATTGGAAATATAATAAAAGCATGACACACAATTGCTCCTCTATTACGTTTCTTTCTGCAATGATGATCTTCTGGGCAAAGCACCACAATAAACTATCTATGAAAGTGATTTACTGTAGGTAGTCAAAGCAGAAATCTCGAGAAGCTGCGCTGAAACACTGGATATACAGTATGCATGGGCTGTTCATTTCCAATTTTACACAAAGAAGAAGCAATCGAGTTTTTATTGATAAAAAAGTTGTGGACAACCTTCTACCCCCTCAGCCATGATATTGTTTGCACAATATTTTGCAGGATAGTCTAGTGGTCTAGGTGTTGGACTCCCACCTGGAAGGTTGTGGGTTTGAGCCCCATAGTTGGCCTACCTGTAAGCATCCTTGAGCAAGATGCCTAACCCCTATCTGCTCCATTTAATAGCACCATGTAATTGTAAGGTCGCTCTGGATAAAAGCGTTTACTAAATTACCTAATTGTAATTGTAATATTTATCTACAGATGGAGGGTGTACTTCCAACTCTCACTGACACCTGAAATGAAATGATAAATTATTCCGATCACACATCACAAGGTGAGCTTATGACAGTAATATCCATAAACCTGAAAAATACAAAAACATTTGTTCTTTTTATATATAAATGTAACATTTAACAGCTTTAAATAATGCCAAAGATGCACAATCTTCACAATTCAATTTTAGGCAAGGGCCTTTATTTATATAGCACATTTTATACACAAGGGACACTCAATGTGCTTCACATTAAAAAAAATATATAAAAATGTGTATTACTTTTTTTTACAGAACACTGCAACTTTTTAAAAGATCAAACTTAATATTCAGTAAAGATGAATTATAGAGCTTTCTTTCTTTTTGTAAACTTGAATACACAAATCTGTTGAAATGTTAACTGAAAAGCAAGGCAAAGCTCAATGCTTTTATTGTTTCCCCTTGATTTCATGTGGGAACCAAATGTATTGGTAATATATATTTGAAAACTAGGGTTATAGTGCTGACTTATAATTTAATTATTCATCCTCTGAGGTACCCATGATGATAGTGACTAATGTTTTATAAGGATCTGTCTAAGCTCAGACAGAACATGTGCGCTGAGTTCTTGTACAAACAATAAAATACCAAACAAACACTTTCTACTCCTGAAAGATGTTGAATTTGCCCAACGGGTGACAATTCAATCAGCTTTTCAGACTACGCTACAATGCTAAGGTAAGCTACACAACACTTCTGTATTAGCTACAGGCCACCTGAGTGGATATCCTATTTTTATTGACAAGACTCGTCTCATCTTCCACTCTGCTTGCCCAGTGACCATGAATGCATGCACGATGGGTGCAGAGTGCCTGAGTCATATTCAGGAGTTGAATCTAAACAACTCATGGAGTTGCATAATCCATTTTAAGGGTCAGATTTTTAATATCTTGAAAGCCTATACCAACCAAAAGGGGATTTTTGTTTTTTATAAATAAAAAATAATATATGAATAATGAAACTCATCAATGGTCCTATTTTAAAAATCCAGGCATTTGTAAAAAAAATGAATAAAATATTTTCACACTAACTAGTCATGGTTTTATATGACATTTTGTATTAACAAGGTGCAACCACAAATATTGTTTTATGGTGTAGAATATAGGTCCATTAACAGTAAGTCGGGTAAGGTTTTGAAGATGTTTATTTTTGCAGTGAAAAGTGTAATTCACAATTTCACAGTGAGCACACATGTAGCCTACAGGCTAGATACAATTGAAAAAATAGGAAGACTGAACAGTTCAATGAAAGCTACTATGAAAACAGAGCAGTTGCATTCATTGCAGTGGCGTTTTCTCACTTGACCCTTCTGTGACTCTGTATAGTGTCTGAACAATGTAGAGAAATGGGCCATAAGAGTCACCGCAAGTACACCTTACTGTCAACAACAGGCCATAACTTAGAGGAAATGGTCAGCCATTTGGACAGATAGGAAAAACCCTCCACAGTGAGACATTTCACATTCTCAATGGATGCCGCTGCTGGTTGTTTTGAGCAGCACAGATTGTTGATGTGACAAACCAAGCGTGACCCGAACACCTTGGCAGGCGGGGCAACATCCAAAATGTTCCAGAATAATAGAATATACCGTCAAGGCTAACGGGATTAGCAGGACAAACATGCCTTGGCCGAGTGGGGTAAATATTAATTGTAATCCCACATTGGCTCTGGTATTCTAGGTTAATCTGCAGAGGAGCGTGCTTCTAGTTCAACTGGGGGAATAGAGCTTTAGCAATCGTGTCTTCTTTTTCTTGTAATGCGCCAAGGCATTCTGTGCAAACAAAGTGAACAAGACACAGTACAGTCCACAAGAGAAGAGCACACAACAGTTACTCTACAGCCCTGTGCTTGTCTAATGGCTGCCATGTCATCTCTCAATTCTAGTTATTTTTTTTTATTTTGTAGCATACAAGGCTCCATCACACCACGCCATTCACTCCAACGGGCCTGGCACAGTCCCTGGGTGCTGGGGAGGTTTTTTTTATTGCGCACCCACCAAGGGCCCCTGCTTGCAGCATATCCACTAAGCTTGTGGAAAATTACAAACACACACAAGGTCACAGTGGAGCAGAGCCAGCCTCCCACAGAGCCCATCTGATCCAGCCTGAAACGCAGCAATTACCACCCTCTGTGTGCCTGCGTGTGGGGCGGCAGCCATTTCATTATTTATTTGAACAAATAGGATTACGGCTGGTCTGCGGCCGATTGATTGTGACGAGGGATGAGAGGCTCCGGAGAGCTGGAAGCTGTGGCCAGGGTGGCTGAGCCACTCTGGCGTGTCAAGCGCATGCTTGAGCTCCTGACTTGGTCTCAGCTGTCCCCCGCTAGCCGAATGCCAAACTTGGCCGTGACGACACTTCGCGCCATACTGCCCGTTCCTGGTGGTGGGTTTTGACCATGGTTGGTCTGATCATCACTTAAAAAAAAATAAATAAAGGAAAATCTATTGGGACCGGGGAACTACAGTAGCACTGAATGTCACCTCAATGCCGTCAAGCATGGCATTAACATTTGCCAAAGTTCAAATTTAAAGCACAAATCCGATCCACCGAGGAACATGTCGACTTTTGATGTTCAAGGTAACGCAAACGCTGACCGTCCTGATTTGGAGTTCTCCTTTAATAGGATGTCGGCGCGATGTGCGTTTGTGAAACCACTGCATTTCTGTTGCTGAGCTTTTTGTACGAAGGCGACCAGCAACTCTGCTATATTTGGAGTCATAAACCTAATTACTTTTTAATCTTTTAACTTGGGCGTACTGTCCTCGATTTAGTCACATGAAATGTTTAGGCAAGCGGGGGTCGGTGGAGGGTGGCTGATCATTTCAGCCTAATTTTTAGTTTCACTTTTAAATCTGTGGTTCTGCTGTTGGCGAGAAGGAAAACCCTTCTGAGCGTTGTTGATTCTGACCCGATGCTGATTGTATGGCAAATGTATGGCATGCGACAGTGGCGCAGCCAACAAACAGGCCTGATGGGCCTAGGCTCACCCAAAAGATACTTAGGCCCTAACCCTAACTCAATCAAAAGATGGAATTATTTCATACTAAAAAATAATATGTTATCGTTTATCAAATGTTTGGTTGAAAATATAACTAAAACATAATCACAAATGCTCCTGAAATTACAAAAATGGGTTAGGGTTTTATTTTTAATTTTTAATTTGTTGCTAATGTTTGATGGGTTTGACTGACATCTGTATTGGCCAATTAGTAGCAGCAGCAGCAGCAGCAGCAGCAGCATTAGCAGCAGCAGCAGCAGCAGCAGCAGCAGCAGCAGCAGCATTAGCAGCAGCAGCAGCAGCATTAGCAGCAGCAGTAGCAGCAGCATTAGCAGCAGCAGCAGCAGCAGCAGCATTAGCAGCAGCAGCATTAGCAGCAGCAGCAGCAGCATTAGCAGCAGCAGCATTAGCAGCAGCAGCAGCATTAGCAGCAGCAGCAGCATTAGCAGCAGCAGCATTAGCAGCAGCAGCAGCAGCAGCAGCATTAGCAGCAGCAGCATTAGCAGCAGCAGCAGCATTAGCAGCAGCAGCATTAGCAGCAGCAGCAGCAGCAGCATTAGCAGCAGCAGCATTAGCAGCAGCAGCATTAGCAGCAGCAGCAGCATTAGCAGCAGCATTAGCAGCAGCAGCAGCGAAGCAGAAGTCTATTCAACATTACTTTAAAAAAGCCCGCACTGACTATATTATTTATAGATTATAGTGACCTGGTGAATTGCAGGTAGGCTAACGTGACAATGTGGTGAGACTCCTGCTGTGCGGGTAAAGAATTACATCTGTATTCTTGGTCTGCCCCATTTACACTAGTTGTAGGTTAGTTGCCATGGAAGATTCTCTTAAGTTTGTCTTTGACTTTAGAGTTCCAGCAATGTAAACCTTCAACAGGAGATAGCAGCTGGTTTCCACCAAACACATTCACATATTTCACACACTCTCCTCATTGCGGGAGGAGTTGTGAACAGCTGTGGGTTTAAAACTTTTGTAGGGCAACTTTTTGTTCCACGGTCCATGGTTTGTGCAACCCACCACATCACACGCTTTTTGCAATGGCAGAAGATAGAAATAGCAGTAGAAATATCCTATGTTGTCAGCTTCGCATGCAAATTCAATGGCTTCATGAGAAAGTTTTCACCTAGTCATTGTTGCTAGGCTAGGTTGCTAGGTTACCAGGGAACGGGGTCCGAGTGCCTGGATGTCCACAGTTATCGATTGGTGCTAGTCAGTCACATCATGTGACTGAGATCTTTTAGTTTTAGTTTAGTTTTAGTTTTAAATAATAAAGGTGAAAAAAAATATACAGTTGGCACCCATTATCTTAAATTATCACCTTCAACTGCAGAACTTAATATTCCTTTCAGAACAATAATGTCTGCAAAATGCTACAGCTAAGTTAAAGCTAAAATACCTTGGATAACTGCTGGATCATTGAGTCACAATGTGTAATGCAATAATTGCTAAATGTCAGGCACATGTCAGACTCACCATTTCATATCCACATGCTATTTTTAATCAATACCGCATGATTAAAGAAATTGTTTACTTTGTATTGAATAGCAGTGCTCTTACCCTGGGAAGCATTAGTATTAATGGACATTTTTATTCAGGGTGAGCTGTGTGGCCACTAGCTAATAGCTAATAGGTTGTGCCAGCTGAGATTTGACCTGGCAGCTCCACAAAATAGCCTTCCTTTGAAGTGATGAAGCTCCTGGTCTCAGGGGTAGAGTTATCTGCTTTTGGAGATTGATTGAAAGTTTTTTTTTTTGCCCCAAGAAAACCACGGTGGAATGTGATAGATAGCATAGCACCTCAATCTCACTGATGGTGATATTAGTCCTGATTAAGATAAATGGTCCTGCTCTGCCTAACCATGCAAATGAGAGGGAAATTGGGCAAAGCAGAAAGCATGTCTAACAGATCTTCGGATGCGAAGACTTATCTGTATAGGCTGAATCACATTGGTATTCTCTAAATGAACGCTGCCATAAAACACTGTCACCATTCACATATTAATGCATTACATCCATGTTTGTTTGAAATTTAATTGCGGGGTAGGTGGGGTAAATCTCCATCCAGAGATCGGCTAAAGTGAGCGTTTAGTAAGGCTGTCTCGAAAGAGCAGTCTAAGCTGTTCTAATTGGTGTTGATGGGTCAAATGAGCTGTGGATGGGGTTAAAGGGACATATTCATCAAGAAGTGGCTGTGACCTCCATGTTACTAACGCCTAATGAATGAACAAGGACAAGATGGTGTGCACACTGCATGCGATGTATGGACGAGGTTAGCTCAAAGGCCTCCGAATCAATCGATAGGCACAAAAAGGGTGGACTGGAATAATTTATAATAGATTTATTATTTATTTTCTTGGATAGGGCGGTTTGCCATCATTGGCAAAAGAATTGGCAGTAAAACATTCCTATTATTAAAACACATACTACACACCGATGCAAAATATTGGAATTTCCTCTTCGATGCAGGCAGATCCAAGCATATGCAAACCAGAGCACAGAGGGCCTTTTGGAACGTTTGCTCATGTACATTTATTATGTTGGCGGTTGCATTTGCCCTAGTGTTAATATTTTTATATTAGCTGTAATATTAACATTTTATCCAAGCACTATTTCTGTTGTAAATGTTTTGAACACTATATGCAAATGATCAGAGCACAGCTGAGACACATTCATTTTTTAAAAGTTCGTCCAACTTTTCCCATCCCCACTGCAGGCTCGACACATGATAGCATGTCAACCCTGCCGCAACATAACAGGAGCCGTCAATCACAAGGCAAAACGTGTGAAGCCAATCAATCTCTCCCGAGTCATGCCGCGATTTTCTTTCCGGCTAGGGTTACTGGAGGCTGTCTGCATGATGGGTGGCTGGTTCCACTGCACTTCTGCCGTCTGGAAATCACGTTTCTTTCCACCTTCCTCTTTGATTTAAAGGTCCCATTTCGTAAAAGTTTTCCCAGTTGTGTTGTCTGAAGGGACCTAAAACAGCTGGACTAATTTTTAAATCTTTCTAACAAGTTTATTTAGCTAAAATTCCTCTCTGAAAAGTCATTGAGTAATGCAAACCATCCAGATTTGCCCCCAGGTGTGACATTGTTTCTGGATGGTAACCAATCGTCTCTGACATATCCGGCCACACCCACTCATTCAGCCAATCAAGTTAGTGAATGTTAGGTTTTTATTATTAAGATAATTTTGGACAATTCACTTTACTTTAATTAGTTTCTATTCTATGTAAAAGCCTCATACATTATCTGCACATTCCCATAAAAACACACGAGCATGAGCTGTTGTTGACCTGTCATTTTTGTTGGAATGGCACCAGAGCGTGTTGAATTATGGGAGGAAATTCCCGCTGGACTGTTTTCTTATGGAGACGCGAACTAGAGATACAGTTTGCTTTCAATTAAAAAGTCTGGATACAGAAGAGAGGCTGAAGGACTTATCTTCCACTGAACTCACAGAATTAATGATGAAACCCTAAAAAGAACAGAGATGGGTGACATGGTGGCTTACACATACAAATGAATGTGCCTCTGCTGGACTGCGGGGAATGTTCCATTGTGAATTTACGTCCTGAACGCCCGTGCCTTATCTCTCACTCACACATCATCACACATTCACATTAAAGATTCATATTCTATGTGAGGAAGTGTTCAACAGTCTCTCTCGAGCTGGAATCAGAGATATGTCAATGTGTATTCTGTAGAGGACAAAGAGTACAATTTGCCTACAGTACCTCCACAGCGGTTCTGTACTGAAGTAGGACCGAGCCTGAAATGGAACTAACCTGTCGAATCATGGAAAAATGTATGGACATGAACATTACTATTAAAATAGATAATTCTCATTTGGTGCACTGGGGTTTGATGGGGTTGGGGTCTTACAGAAGGGCAGCTGTTATAATACAAGTAAATGTCATGTTGTAGGTTTGGTACCAGACAGTTTATCTTTGTACAAACCCTTCCTATAGGTGTGGCTTCCCAGTGTGAACTTTCAGTTGATTTAAGTGTGTTTTGCCACAGAACTAGGAAAAGCCCTTCAAAGTCTCCCCACGCCATCAAAAAGACATTCCTTCTAAATAAAAAGTTTCCGTTATTTTCATGAGAAACTTCACATTTAATTAAAAATCGCATTAGGGGATATCAAGGGATTTATGTGTCGGCTCAGAAAGGTGGACCTTTTCTCTGTGGCATCCCTTAGCGAGAACCAACGGGAGTTAATAATTCCATTTTCATCAAGGTGGGTTTTAATCTCGACATTCTCAGTGCACTGCTGCCCGTCTTAACAACGAATGCTGGCCTTCTCATCCATTTATTTCTATATTGGTCTTGCCCAAGCAATTTCAGAAGCAATAATTATGGATTCAGGTATAAAAACACATGTGCAAAGTTACTGTGAAGGCTTTACTGTTGATATCTCATATTTTTAATTATGTCTGCTGATTAAAAGCTGCTCGAACTGTGGCATTAACAGATTTGTTTTCTCTAATAAGTAAATCGATCAAAATGTTGCACAGAGGAGCTGCTACAGATTATAAAACGGATAGGAATTGTTATGTTATAACGGAATAGGCTACTCAACCCCAGTAACGCTTGATATACATACATACATGCATATACACACACACATAAAATACCAAACCTGAAGTGCAGAAAATATAGAAATGGTTTTCTGTCGCAGAAGGCAATCTGTAAAGGGCTGAAACGGCCCATAATACAGTAGTTCCACATTCACAATCTTGTGGTTGTAACAAAGAAACAGGAAATCAATGAGACATGAACTGCCGATGAACTTTCACGTCAGATGTTTAAAATATGGATTTTAATTATGGCCAAAGAGTCTCATGAATTTATGCAGTGCTCGCTGCTCACAGTACAGGGCTGGGGAGGATAGGGACGGTGTTGGGTTGCTAGGGGACGTCGGAGCTCCTGTGCCCAAACCAGGCCCAGTCTGCTGTGCACATCTTCTCATCCCCACTGCAGAGCGGCCTCCCAACGGACGCTGCCGTGAGTGACACACCACAGACTCAACCCCCCTATTCCCAGGCTTCCTAGCTGCACATCAGCCCCCCGGAAAACCGCCGAGAAGTGAAATGGAAGTTTGCCCGTTTGAATAATGTGCACCTCGGAGAACACAGGCGCTTCTTACCCAGACACTTTGATGTTACTTCCTGTCAAAAAACGACACTTGAAGGTGTCACATTAAACCCCATAGGTCGCGTGTAAGCAGCAAGAATGTGTGTGTGGGGGGGAAACTAATATAGTGAGGCTGTTAACCAACTAACTATAGCGAGACCGCAACATTGTAAAACACAAAGTAATGTTTAGTTTGGTACCAAGGAAGAAAAGTACAATATAATCACACGTCAGTCTTGGAATTATGTACATAACATGCGAGCCAGTGTCTGCATTGTGTCGCGGCATCAGCATATATAGAGCGCTGCATCCAACCAGCTGCGGTAACAGTCACTGAATTGTGACTGCTGCCACGACAAGGACTATTGTTGAGGCTTTATTTCATTCACAGCTCGTCCGGTCCTCATTCGTACCCTGCCACGTAGCGCAAAAAAGAAGTCCATTAAAAAAAAAAAGAAGAAAAAACAAGGAGAAAATACACAAATTGCCCGGCATGGCACACGCCGAAATTAACATGCTGAAATATTCATGGAAAGTTAAAGAACAAAGTCGTATTGAGCACCTCCTGGGATCCGAACAGGTATCAACACAGCGTGTGTGGTAAATGTTTCATTAGCATGCACACACTGTAGAATGTTCCACACGAGTGGGTCTCCGTCATTACAGGCGCATCAGGCGCGTCAGTCTGCTTCGCTCAAAGTTGCCCATCAAAATGTGTCCGTTCTCGGATGCCTGCTTGCATGTCGGCCTGGAAGAGTTACAACTTTAAAGCTCACTTTCATCCCGTCATTCAATTAAGTCATAGTCGTGATTGGTTAGAGGGGACACTGCACGACAAAATGGATTTTGGATGAAACCACAGACTTTTAAAATGAAAAATCACTCGTGATTGGTTGGTAGATCTGTCGCTATTGGTCACCCTGGGCAATTATAATACAGGCTTGGGTAAACCCCTCCCTTACAACAATAATAATAATAATAATAATTCTAAAGTTGTGTATATTTTATTAAACATATAAAAAATACTGCAGTTACTAAAGACATATATACACACACACACAAAGAAAAAATAAACATTTGCGAGGAACATGATTAAAAGCTTTGTTGTAAATAGCAATAGTAAGAAACAAGTAACAGTTATTTAACACCGGTCTACAGCCGGACCTGGGGCATCAGATGAGGAATAAAATGTCTCTTTGCCGCCTCTGGGTCATGCGTATTTGGTGGCTGTCTGAATGGTCACCAATGTGCAGACACGAGCTGGTCGTACACTTTGGATTCGCTTCTGGTTTTGCCTGACGTGTGGCACACGGGTCAGTGAGCTCCTGGCTGTGAAAAGATGGAGGCCGTGCGACCCCCCCCAGACAACCCCTCAAAAGTGCCGTCCTCTTCATCAGACATATCGACTGTGATGTCTCTCCAGAAGTCCCTGTCATCCGACGCTAGGACACTCTGCCTCGCTTCCACCAGCACAAACAATCAGTACTACTCGCTGTTGACACAGTACATACTAATGTAACTGAAAAATAATGTCACACTGACCAACAATATTATTCATATTCATTCATTCATTTATACCACTGTTAATGCTGGTTATATATTCTATAGTGTATTCATATTTAACCTTCTGTCTACTCTGGGCTGTACTCTTCATTGCTGTCGCCTGAGCCGCAAGGTCCGGTTGTCTGTCCCGGAAGTTCCTTAGTACTGTCTCATAGTAAAAGCTGAAAAATAAATATACGTGAAAGAATAAATAAAACTACTTGAGGATGATTAGATGCCTATTTATTTGAAAAGCCAAATAAAGTGCAAGTCACTAAGCACAAACTCACTTTACTTTTAATCTAGATGTAGGCCTTACAATGCAGATGTAGGCCTATACTATAACATAAAATGAGGTTTGTTATTTGCTAGTCTCGGCATCACCCAATACTTAGAACCAATTGCTATGGTGTGTTATAACCCAATAATACAAGATTTATTCTTTAAAAAAGTACACACATGTACTGCAGCAATATGGACAATAATTATCGATTAAAATCTTGAGCAGGGCTAAAATACCAAAGCCAAGTTCAACAGCAAGTTCATCAAGCTAATAGCTTATCACTGAAGTCGAAATAAATGGGTGAGCCGAAATGAAACAAGCCATGTTGTGTAGCCAGACTATAACAAAAACACGGCGTGCCATCGAGACTTTGCCTACTGCGATAGGTAACAAATGAAGCTCAACAACAAACATTACCGTACTGAACATTTGTGCCTTCTGGCAATACTATTTCACTAACCAAAGTATGAAATCAAAGCGGCAAAAACTCTTTTTCCGTCCTCGCTCGGTCAGCCCCACGCATTAGGCCTACACACCATCATTTGAACACATTTCAAAATATAACCTTAAAGCCAATGATACTGGATACACTGTCGGCTTCTATAACGTGATTGAGGAGTGTACCTTTAATAAATGATTACACTTTAGTTATTTATTTATAGGGCCATTTGGTGTCTTTTAAATAAATAAATAAATATATATATATATAAAATGCAGTGCAAAAAAATTGTTAAATATTGCTAATGTATACTTACATACTGTATGTAACAATGGGTGCCATGCCATGTCGACGACGAGACCATTACCTGGCTGCATCTTCTTCGTTCCATGAGGTGTGGTGGGTCACGTCATTAAATGGTCACCTTCTTTGAGTAGTTATTTTCAGTTGTAAGTATTGCCATTTACATGTAAAAGCCTCCCCTAGACCAAGGGGCTGGGAATTCCCGTCAGTTTTCTGTTTTCTGTGCCCCTTACAAATTCCCATGAACAGTCGTTAACTTTAACTTCCACGGCAATTGACAATGCCGCTAACTAACTGACGAAAATCCCGCTTTTCATGCAGTGGTTAAGAAACAGTTACTGCCCGCAACCCCCCACCCCCCCAAAAAAGTTTGTTGTATATATTCTATTTTATTCTATTTACTGCCATTTTACTCACCATGTATATTTTATGTTTATTGCCTTGTGTCTGAGTCAAGTGTGCACTATGACCAAGCATTTCATTACCTGTCATTGCTGCTGTTCTGTGTGTTTGATGAATAAACTTGGAGACTTGGAAACGTGTCAGGCTGAACAATGCAGTGGTAATGTCATCGCTTAGACTGAATATCAGGCTCGTAAACCGCAAACTTTATTGTGCAACTTGGGCATTCCTGTGGGAGGTTCACAATGCCGTGTGGAGGACGCAAGGTAAAAGACAATATGCAAATAGATGTTTTTACATGTGCAACAAAATATAGCAAGCTTTGTGATGCAGGCAACACCACCATGCCTTCTATCCAGCAATGCATCTTGCTCTTATTCATTGATGCAATTAAAAACACATCATCAGTCATCTTTAAGCTTTCTGCACATATGGGAGTGATCGTTTGTTTACAGTTAAAATATTCCCTATTTACTCGGCCGCATTACACTTCCACCACATTGCTAATGTAGCCTAATGGGCAACTGGCCCTGCAGAGGTGGTGTGGCTTATCAACAGTGTCTCGGTCGCATTTATACCCAGAAGGGTGTGTAAATGCCACACGGGGGGGTCTAGAGTTACAGCAGCCACCGGTACCGGGATGCCGCGAGCCCAGCAGACGCCGCTAAGGACGTCACTATTTCCAGCTAATTGAGTATTTTAAACTTCACTTACTGTTGTTGAGTCGAGCGTCCATTGCAGACCCCCATCCCTGGGTAGGGTAGTGAATAATGGATACATGCGAACGTCTACGCCACAGTATCAAAGGCATTAAAAAATTTGAAGATAAAAAATAAAGTCAACGTAGGATACTAAATCAAATCAAAATTTTACATGTATTGTGTTGTCTAGCGTTTGCGGTTAAAAAAAAAAACTTGGTCAGCATTGACCTCGCACACCGGTCAGTTAATTATATAATATAATAAAATAAATGCGGACGCACGTTGACTGCGTCATTCAAAATAAAAATAAAAACTTGCGACGCCCTGTAGTTCTAACACAGCTACCACAACTCACTTTAATTAATTATACCAATGACATTGTTTACACGCATATGCTATTATTTATTGAGGCAACCTTTTGTAAATCGACCTAACACTTTGCAGGTGCAAATAATTGCTGTGCACGGACAAAATAGTGTAGTAAATCAGGCCCAAAGGTTCTTGTTTCCAAATCCAGGTTACAGGCAGGCAAACTATTTTCCTGGGATACTGGGTTTGACAAGTATTAAAAGGAACACAAAGCTTCTCAAAACATCGACCACATGTAGAGGTGTCTAGAGTAGGCTACTGTTTCCACACCATGTATTGAGGGGGAAACGCCTTTGACCAAATATGATTGACAGACAAACCTCACAGAAGGTGTGGAAGCTGTCTTTGAACCTGAAACAGTTATAGCCAATTTTTCACACCACATCCATCCAGAGGGCCTCGTGTTAGACTCAGTCATGCTGAGATACCCAGGACCCTGGGAGATGGGGTGGAATCATCTGCAGACAAAGAACGGTGGGAGTCTACCATTTACTGCGATCTTCTGCTGCGAGCGCATTCATTATTTTTAATTAGTGCTTTACCGGAATGCCATTTGAAACTGGAGTTTCTTTTAAAGAGGAGCCCTGAAAAAAGTACAAATAACATTACAAACTACAATAAATCATAACAAACTCGTAGGTTGTCTCACCCCGTCAATCTAACAGGGTCTGTAAACTAAAAACGTTTGCGCATTAAATACAGAAGCATTAAAATATTTTATAAGGCCATTGGCTGTCATTTCCGTATGACCAGAACGTTTATTTTTACACTTCAAACACACGCAGCAGGATTCGATATGGGCAAGATGGCACCCACTGCCACCTGTCAATCAAGGCCCGTGTTTGACAGGTTTTTGGGCTCCTTCCATCTTCGATAAGACATGCCTGAGATGTCACTAGGCAACCAGCGCCAGGCAACAACCTGGAGACCTCCCGCTCGGCCAGACAAACAAACAGCTGTGGATCGCGGTGATTAGAGAGCAAGTTTACTCTGGCTGGCATCGTTCAATCATTTCATCAAGCTGAGGCTCCCTCTAATTAGAATACTCAGTTGGACTCATTCCTTCCATACAAATTTGACAGGAGGAACCAAGACGTGATTCTTAAAAGTCGTTAAGGTTGACTCTTTGAAGTAGAAACCACACAAATAACACTTTTGAAGAATCTGTAGGTATTGTATCTCTGCTTGGGGGATAAAAGCATGGAAGAGGAGGGGATGGTGGAAAGGGATCAACTTTGCCAACTGGAATCTGTCGAGCCACTTGGTTGAACAGATGCACAATTAATGGCAGTGAAGTTCTATAGCAAGACAAGTGTCTTGAAACGAGGCAGTGTTTGCTGAATAAAAACGGGAATGGCATTCTCGTAATATTATCTCGTAATAAGAGATGAATTAGACTGATGCTGAATTTGACGTTTACCTTAGTGGTGAACGCAGCAGATAAGGTTTCAGTTGTTTTAGTTTCAAATAAACCTACTTTCACGCTCGTGCTCCCGTGAGTGTTTGGACGTGTATGAAGATCTCACAGATTGTGCAGCCTACACCTCCGTCCATGTGGATTTTAGTCCTTATGTGTAATGCTGCTGTAATGTTTGTAAGGACAACCTTGGTGTATGCACCCGTAAAGAAGTCCAATGTGAAAAGCCTGCCCCTATAGGATAGCCAGGCTATATTATATATATATA
>JAOEHI010000013.1:4185483-4216260 GCA_025447815.1 Percopsis transmontana
ATAGGGGCAGGATAATTATATATTATATATCTATATCTATAGATAAATAGATAGATATAGATATTATATGATACCACCTTGCCCAGAAATGCTAAACAGCATGACAGCACCGAGTATCAAGAGAGAGCGTCACATTGCAATAAGAGCACAAAGGATATACAGGGAGATAATTAAAAGGGCATATCGAGAGAGGGGAAGTGTAAATATAGCTGTTTATTTATTTATTACTAAAATTTATATATCTGAGGTAAATTAAACAGTGCCTTGTCTTTTTAATCAAATGTCTCCCTGCTACCTCAGTAACTTAATATATATCATAAATTCAATACCCAATTAATTACAACATGTCCTTGGCGTTTTACTTATGAACTTGAGTCAATTTAAGAACCGAATGAAATGATTGCCAGTCTGACTACCCGCTCTCGGTGCGGCGAGAAAGGAGTCTGAAGCCACACTGCGGGCTTCTAAAGTCACGGCTCCCTCTACAGTTAGAATAGTGTAAATTTTCCATTGAATGCAGGAAAACAATCAAAGTGACTAGCACACAGTCGAGAGAAGAGGAGACACAGTGTAGAGGCGTCCGGAGACCACAAACATAAACACAACGCACACAACGCGATAGTTGTAGAGACTGTTGATGTCCGGAATAACAACGTGTGCACACATTACCTGAATGCACAGATTCACGCACGGAATATCCATCTGTCAGTTTTGGGACTGCGTTTCGCCTACTGTTTGCTACGGACGGACGGGAAATGCCCCCTTCTTTAAATACTTGAGGAGTGACGACAAGTTTCCTATTTACTGACTACTCTACGGCGACCGCGGAAGGTGTATTTCGCGGGAATACGGGGAATTAATACGAGTAAAATGACGGAAACTGATACAGTTCCTGATTGATACGCGTAAAAAATAAGGACCGTGCTATTCTGTCACTGCATCGGGGCACAACGTTATGTTGTCTGCGGAGATGCGTTGTTTACTGCGCTTCACGTCCGTGGATGTCGTGCTGTCGAGCCGACCGCGGTGCCTTTGGGTGGCTGTGATTGGACCGGACCCTGACTGGGGTTGACTGATGTTTGTTCAGGAGGAAGTGTTTTGGGAAGGAGATCAATATGTTCGTGCGCTGTCAGAAGAATGTCAGTCTCTTCAGGTAGCCAGCGCACTACGAGGATGGAACAGAACACGCGGGCATAAACAAACGATATTTTCTCCTACTTAACATTAATGCACAATCCATTTTTAGGCGTAGGTTATAAAACACCAAACAATGTTTTTTTTCCCTTTATGAATTGCTGGATTATGGTGGCTATTTTTCCAATTTATGGATATATGTACAATTATGAACTGGTGAAAAGTTTTTTGAACCCTGCCTGACATGCATTGGAGATATTTTGCATCACATTGCCTTCTATGACTTAAAGACTACCATATTTGTGGCATCATTTACACAGACTTCTGAACTTGTGCAAGTTATGGCAGATCACCGCAACTTAATTTGATTAAACCAATTAGAATATGTATTTGAAACTGCCTTGCACCATGGCTACTAATTGGATTGTGTATGCCGTGTTTGTACTGCCACTGTTTGCAGTGGGAACAGCTTTCTCTGGGGTTTTCAATGCTTCAGACAAAGACATCTTCACAGAGGACTTGCCGCAGGACAAGCTCACTCAAGGGACAGAGCAGCGGAAGCCGCAGTCCACCATCTCTTACCCCAACCTGTATTTTAACCAAGCGGACATTCAGCACATGAGACAGCATTCCTCCACTACCCACAGCCACATATTTAAAGTCATTAGGGGAGCCGTCGTCACTATGCTGTCCAATGCTGCCATTTACATGCCTCCCGCAAAACACGAGGAGTTCACCGGCAAGTGGAATGAGATATATGGAAATAACCTGCCCGCCCTGGCCCTCTACTGCCTTCTCTGCCCAGAGGACCCAGCCGCCTTGCAGTTTCTTATTAAGTTTATGGATCGCATGGCTGGATACCCGGACTGGAAGGTGACCAGCGCTCCTAGCGACGAGGTTCCCATGGCGCATTCCCTCACCGGCTTCGCCACGGCCTACGACTTCATCTACTCGTATTTGGACGAGCGCCGGCGGGACGTTTACCTCAAGAGGATTCGCTCCGAGACCGAGGGGCTGTACGAGCTGTCGAAGTACCGCGGGTGGGGGAAACAGTATCTCCAGAACCACCAGACCACCAACATCCTGGCCGTCCTGACCGGCGCCATCGTGGTCGGGACGCACAGCGACCCGGAGTCCATGCTGTGGAAGCAGGTGTGCGTGAACTACATGGAGAAGACCATGTTTCTCCTGAACCACGTGGTGGACGGCTCGCTGGACGAGGGCGTGGCCTACGGGAGCTACACGGCCAAGTCCGTCACGCAGTACGTGTTCCTGGCGCAGCGCCACTTCAGCATAGACAACACGCAGAACAACTGGCTGCGGGAGCACTTCTGGTTCTACTACGCCACCCTGCTGCCGGGTTTCCAGAGGACGGTGGGCATCGCCGACTCTAACTACAACTGGTTCTACGGGCCCGAGAGCCAGCTGGTGTTCCTAGACACGTTCGTCATGAGGAACGGGACGGGCAACTGGCTCGCCCAGCAGATCAGAAAGCACCGCCCCAAGGACGGGCCCATGGGCCAGTCCTCCGCCCAGCGCTGGACCACCCTGCACACGGAGTACATCTGGTACGACGCCCACCTGGCGCCGCAGCCCCCCCGCGGGTTTGGCAGGGCCCGGATGCATGTCTTCTCCAACTGGGGCGTGGTGACCTACGGCGCCGGCCTGCCCAGTGGCCAGGGCAACACGTTTGTCTCCTTTAAATCCGGGAGGCTGGGGGGCCGTGCGGTGTACGACATCGTCCACGACAAGCCGTACTCCTGGGTGGACGGCTGGAACAGCTTCAACCCGGGCCACGAGCACCCGGACCAGAACTCTTTCACGTTCGCCCCCAACGGGCAGGTGTTCGTGTCCGAGGCGCTCTACGGCCCCAAGCACAGCTACCTGAACAACGTGCTGGTGTTCGGCCCCTCCCCCACCAGCCGGTGCAACGCCCCGTGGGAGGGCCAGCTGGGCGAGTGCGCCAAGTGGTTGCGGTGGACGGACGACGGGGCGGGCGAGGCCGCGGGCGAGGTGGTGGCGGCCTCGGCGCACGGCGACGCCCTGTTCGTGAGCGGCGAGGCGGCGGGCGCCTACTCGCCCGCCATGCGGCTGGCCAGCGTGTACAGGGCTCTAGCGCTGCTCAACTCCCAGACGCTGTTGGTGCTGGACCACGTGGAGAGGCGGGAGGGCTCGCCAGTCAGCTCCCTCAGCGCGTTCTTCCACAACCTGGACATCGACTTCAAGTACGTGCCCTTCCGGTTCATGGACAGGTACAATGGGGCGATGATGGACGTGTGGGATGCCCATTACAAAATGTTCTGGTTCGACGCGCAGGGCCACAGCCCCGACACCAGGATACAGGAGGCGGAGCAGGCGGCCGAGTTCAAAAAGAGGTGGACACAGTATGTCAACGTCACGTTTCCCATGATGGGCGCAGTTACCAGGGTGGCCTACGTCATGCACGGACCTTATGTCCGAGTGTCAAAATGTAGGTTTTTGGACAGCAGCAGAAATGGGGTGAGGGTTTCTTTAAGCATAAATAACACAGAGACAATAGTTTCTATTGCTACAAACTACAAAGACATAGGAGCCAGGTTAAGCTATTTAGGATTTGGAGGTCACTCTAAAGTAGAAGATAGACATCAAATCACTCGCTTTGGCTTGGGGACACAGCTGATTCCTCAGCCAATCAGCAGTGATAATCAGCTGTTTGATTTTGGATTTACAGTCAATGTGATAGCAGGGGTCATTCTATGTGTGGCTATAGGCTTCTTGACCATGCAGAGAAAATTCTATGTCTGCTTCAGTAAGCTAATCCGCTATGCTCTCCTTTCAGTGCTTTTACTGTGGGTAGCCGAGCTACTATTTGTGTCTAACAGCTGCGATCAGCTCCTCTGTGGGGTAAAATGGAAAAGTGTCGGTGCCAATGCCGAGGTAAACAAACAAATGAGAGTGCATGAACAGCATCAGCTAGCTCTCCCCACGGTCATTATCACCAGCTTACCTGGCTCGGGAGCAGAAATGCTCAAGCACCTTTTTCACAACAGCTCAGACTTTGTTTACATAAGGGTTCCCACAGAGCACGTAGACATTCCCGAGACCGAGTTTGAGTTCGACTCGCTGCTCGACGCCTGCGAGTGGTCAAGGTCAGACGCGGTGCGCGGACGGTTCCGGATCATTCAGGGCTGGGTGCACTCGCTGGTCCACAACACCAAGCTGCACTTGCAGAACATTCAGCTGGCGGAGGGCAATAGAGTCAAACAGCCCCCAAGAGCCAGCCCCTCCAGAGACAGGAGGAAAAGGACCAGGGGGGGGCGGGAGCCGGCGGCGGAGCTGAAGGGCAAGCTGAGGGCCAGCCTGGACCGAGACGCCGAGTACGTGAGGGAGATGCGGCGGCACGTGGCGGAGTACCCAAACGCCCGCGTGGTCCTTAACCTCAGGAGTGGCAGCTGGGCACTCAAACTGCCCTTCCTTCACCAGGTTGTGGGGCTTTCCCTCAGAACCATCTACATGGTCCGTGACCCGCGGGCGTGGATTTATCTCATGGTGTACAACAGCAAGCCCAGTCTCTACGCCCTCAGGAACATTCCCCAGCACCTGTTGTTGATGTTCAGGGACGACGGCGTTAAGGACGGGTGTCCAACTGTGGCGCCGGAGTTCAAAATGATCCGCAGACTCCTGTCCCGCTCGGAGACCGACCCGGTGCTGCTGCTGGCCCACCTGTGGCTAGCCCACACTGCCGCGGCGCTGCGGGTCAGCGAAGCGCTCCCACCAGAGACCTACCTCCGGGTGCGTTTCGAGGACACGGTGGTGTCCCCCCGTGAGACGGCGGAGAGGATCCACCTGTTCCTGGGGGTCCCCCTCTCCCCCGCCGCCCTGAACCAGCTGCTGTTCACCACCTCCACTAACCTGTACAACCTGATGTACGAGGGGGACATATCATCAGCCAGCATTAACACGTGGAGGCAGAACATGCCCCGCAAGGACATCAGACTGATAGAAGACACTTGCGGTGGGGTGATGCGGCGGCTTGGCTACGCCAGGTTCGTCAGTTAGCGGTGCCAGCCGCTGGGCGGCGGGCGCTGGGCTGTTCTTGTTTTGCGTTTACGTTTATTCAGTTCACTGAAAGAAAAGAAAAAAAGCAGTCCATCCATTCACTGTTGCCAGTTTATCTCTTTGATTTTGGTAAAGTAATATTTTGCACTGACCTTAAGCGTCAAAGAAGCAGCCACAGATTAGTACGTGAATGTACGTGAGGTGTTCATGAGGGAGACTTCTTTTAATATCAAAATTAATCAAACGGAGCTTTAATTGTGTAATTATAGTTTTATTGGTTCCCTCAATGATCCCAAAGTGACGATTTTAGTACTTTTGAACCTTTTATGTTTTACACACAGTTGTGTCCTATGGGGAAGTGCAACTGAGTTTCAGTTTTATGCCGTCTATTCTCTATATGGAAATTTAATCAGTGAGCCTTCCCGCTGTATTTGAAGCCAAAAACAAGAGGGAAAGTTTAATGCCATCGCTACATGTATTCAGAAGGTTCAGTAGGTTTGGTTTAACAAGACATAAGGCTACAGTTGGAGCTCATTTAAATATTTACGCTACGTCAAGGCCATCTTCTTTTTGCATAAAGTCATAGCTTTCATGTTCACATGTCCTGTTTGTGCTGTGATATTTAATGTGATAACCCTTTAATTTAACGTTGTTTCTATTTTAAGATATAAAATGCTGCGACATCCGTTTTATTTTACAATATAATTTAACAGGTGTGAGAAAGCGACGTAGCAGGGCTTTATTGCTCCGATATATAATGTGGATTGTATTTTCATATAAAGCATATGCTATAAATATGGGCAAATGTGCCATCACGGGATTTGTTTGATTCTAAAAGATGTCATGACATTCGACTTAGCACTTTTGCGGGGACTTTATTGATTGTAAATGGGATTCTGTGCATTTTTAAATCGCTAGTGTTTAAATCTTTAAACTTTTACTGTATGTACTTATAATTAGCTTGAAAATATAAGCCCATGAATATATTAGTTCTGGAAGAGAAGAGTATTTATCGGTTACAAAGCCACACATCCCCAAGGATCAGAAATGAATATGATTATTATTATTACTATAGCTCCCTTTGGCATGTATTGAACTAGATCAGAGGAAAGTGCTTAATAGGGATCAAACTCAGAAAACTGACAGCCTTGACACATTTCTAGTCAGAGCAATTTCCAAAGCATTCCCCTCAGCTACTTGTATTAATCTGGAGAGAGAGAGAAAAAAAGAAATGCCATAACTGGGCCTTCCTTCCGTTTTATTGGTGTGCTATCTACACTATAGTGGCTGGTGGGAATCCAAACAGCAAATTTCCATTTTCTGTCATTCTCTATCAGATATCCAATGATCTCTTAGGCCTTTGTCTTGAAAGGCTTCAGCAGGCAGTGGGCCGCTGCGTTGGTGATGAATATTAAATATAGCTAGGAAGAAAAGATAATTTCTATCCTGTGATACTGTATTCTTGGCCAGCTCTGTGGGAAACTATTGGCTCCTTAGTAACCTTTGATGCAGTCTTGCTACATAAATATTTCTATTAATGAATCATATGTAATATGCAGATGATACACACATATGGACTTATTGTCTCTGTAAAAAAACAACATATCATACTGTGCCTGTTTAGAAATATACTGTATGTCTTTTTAGCTCGTGTTTGTTTTTGTTCTGTATGAACACTGAAACCCTTAACTGCCTGGAAACCCTGTTTGATGTTTGTGGTCCTGGATGTGTATTAGACTTGGCAGACATGCTCTCACTTTGGTGTTGCAATCCTGTTACCAACTCTGTTTTGTATTCGCTCGTGGGGATACGGTTCCTTGCTTCTGTGGCCTTGAATTACAATCTTTTCTTTACAACTGTTTTCTGTGGGCTCTGGCGCAAAAAGCAGGTGGAGTGGAACGATATACAGAAGAAAAAAAAAAATTCTTAAATCTATTGCCAACCTATTGTTTGGATGCATTTCAAACGTATGTTCTCCGGAACCTAGTTTTGTAACGCTATGTAAAATCAGAATAATTGACACTAATTATACTAATCGGTCATTGTTATTTTCCACAAGGGTTAGACTATTGTACAGTGATTAAATATTACTACATGAATGGGATGCATATTTTACTATTGTATTCATGTCGAGTTAATCTACCACTATAGCAGCAGTATTAGTTAAATGGCTCTATTTTAATGTGTTTCGTCTTTAACAGCTCTATGGCTGTTAAAGACGTTTTTGTCTGTTTATCATCTGCTATCTCTGGAGCACTGAAATCCCGCAGTAGAGAATACGGTACTTTATTCTGTACTGGCCATGTATAGAAATTCATATGAAGGTGACATACACGACACAAAAGCCTGTCAGTACAGTTGTATTATATTTTCTCAGGCACATCAAACATGCCTGGACTAGCACTGGCTTGTACACACAGCAGATTTAGTGAGTCAGTCATTCGGTTACTCATTTGTTCTTGATCCCTCCTCTAAAACCCCAGCACTTGGCAGGGCCCTCCATGCCTAATCCTGCTGTGCAAAGACATTATTTCTCTGAAATATGTTATTCAAATTATAGTGAAGACAGAGGAGATTTTACGACAAGCTAATACCTACCCCTTGCTTATTTTTAAGGTGTTTGTTTCACCCTGAACACCAGACACTTACATTAATGAGACTGTAAATAGTGGTGCAATTTATTTTCAGAAACTATTCAAACAGATTACATCCAGTTATGTCTCCTATAAATATTTGTGTGAAGCTAAAACAGTTAGCTTAAATTACATTCTTAATTTACATTTACAGAAACAATCAGTTTGAGTGGGTGTGTTGTTTTTGTTTAACACAATAAAAAATAAAGAAAACAGTTGTGATCTTAAAAGGGATACTGTCCTATCATTTTCCAAAATCAACGAATAAATCTCCCATCTATCAAAACAGGTAGATCTCAGCTAATAGAAAATGAATAATTCATGCTTCGACAACTGGTTACACAAGATATATATATATATATAACACAATTCTAGTAAAAAAGGAAGTGAAAGTGAACTGAGCAGGTTCTGAAAGAGACCTTTCCCTTTACTATAACATACATAAAAGGTTATACGCATTGGCAAGGAGACTCAGTTTCTGCAGAGCAGCTCTATTCTGCCTGCACCTAGCCTATATCTTCCGCCGTGAGTCTAAAGTCCCTGGGGAGACTCTCCCCAAGCCGGCAGCTTCGCTCTGCCACCGCTCATTAACTAACCTTCAGTGAAGCCACCATCGCTCAGAGAGCCTCGTAGTTGTTGCGTTAAACCGTTGATATAAGACTATTGTGGTATAGCCGCGCCATGCTCCCCCCCCCCCCTCAAGAAGCTCACATTCCTGTGATATGAATTTCCAAGCGCATAAATGTGCGCTGTGTTCGTTATGACTTTAGTGTGTCCTTGACGTGAGACACGGGAGTCACACAAGGTAGAACTGAAGCAGATGGCGAAATCGTGCCTATAGGGCCTACTGAGTTTGATAAGTTTCACCTAGGTAAACAATGCCTACGAGACGCTCCCATATTCACATTAGCGTACTGATGACACTGCCGGATTTGGATATGGGCGTGAATCCAACTGTTATTAATGGGAGCTGACTTATGGGGGGGGAATATGGTGCGTTGTCAATTTGCAGCTGACGGTAAGTCATTTATGTTGTGAAAATGGGATCCTCCGCGGCAATAAAGCACCAAGCTGATTGCTAATGAGGCCTAGGCTTGTTTTAGAACTAGGAAAATAGAGTGAAAAAAGCATGCATTTCAATTTTCACACATAGATCCTTGATATTGCAACAGGCTCACGGTTATACATCAAAACACTCCTCAAGTCAAAACATCGTTTTCACTGTCAGTCTCTGTCAGAAATGTTTTAACAGTTCATAATTACAAGATATGTTTAGCAATGCTGTTAGCTTACAAGGCGAGACATTTATGCTACAGCAAAATGAGTGCTTTCTATCAGGAGCTGTGTGCACTTCTAAAATATTCTTCAGTCTTCCTTGTACGGCCTCATTTGTTTATAGCGAGAGCACAACATGTTTTTGTATAGCCTGAAAATACTCTCCCTTTAAACCTTAAAGATTTAGAAAAGGCAGGTGTAAATCCCTGCACACATTCTATTTTCACTGCAAAGGAGTATGCCAGATTATGCCTTTATATCCAGCACTTGAAAGCGGCGCGTTCAGCCTATATCAGCACCCTGTCAGTTCAACCCATCTCACCTGACATTTAGTGGAATATTCACTCTTGTCCTTTGGTTTACAGCCCAGAAATACCTCTGCAATATCACTGTAGTGGCCCTGGGCGGGGCCGAACCGCAATTGCATTATACATAGGTGAATGGCCTGAGTGACACATGCACTGGGAGAAAATACAAACAAACTAAAATAAATGAAAGACTAGCCGTTATCGGACTAATGCAAGTGCACCATAAAAATATTGATTTGTTGAGCAAGGTTACCTTAGCGCTGTCATTTAAGAACAGTTCATCAGCAGGTATATTACATTAAAGAAGCGCTACAGTACAGCAGTTGAGGCCTGGTGTTATTCTGAGGTGAGGGACTGACTCCAGCTGGCTGGCGGCAGACAGACAGACAGACAGACACACAGGCCGACAGGGTGAGGCCATTTTCCTGGATGACAGACTCCAGCCCAATCATTACCGGGACTCAGAAAACCATAGCCTGTGCTGTCAAAGTGCCACTGTGGTCAGCGCTCTCCTCCTGCACCGCGCTCGGGCAGGGCATGTTCGTCAAGGAGACGTCAGCGCTCTGCCCGCTTCCATGTTTTACATGACAGACAATAGGGTCGGTGTGGGGTGGGGGAGAATATGTGCTTGTGTTTGCTTCTGCCAGGGGGAACACCGCCCCGCGTAATTAGATCACGCACGAGTCATTGATCTCTAATTACTGGGATTTACGAGGGTTGTAACACTGATAGTTCCTCAGACCTGGGTCACAGTGAGCCCACGCCTGTGCAAAATGACAGCCTAGCAGCGTGGGGTGAACTTTCTGGAAGTGAAATAACTCATGAAGGTTTGCAGTTATTGCCTCTCTGTCCTGGTTAGCGATCCCCCCCCCCCCCCACAGGCATGTTTAACTGCAAAGAAGGAGAGCTACTTTGTAAGTTGACGAACCGGCCCGAGCCCTGGCTGGGAGAAGACATCTAGCACTTTGAATGTTTCAGACGAGACAATCATTAGACTACACAGCACAAGTTTTCTATCTTTCCCTTCGCCATAATTGACCCACCCAGCTTGGCTGTTTACACCGCCCGGCACCATGCCAAGGAAGCATTCCAACCTAAAAATCCTCTGCTCTCTCTCTCTCCCTCTTTCTCAGCAAACGACAAACAACAGGATGCTGGACTTTTCCTGCAATCGTAGCGTGGACGGACCCTGCATCATCGCAGCCATGCTTCTATTGCAACAGAGACATCCCAGCGCTGACAGACACGAGACCGGGGGCATTTGTCCCTCATCTGCGGTCCCCTGTGAGTTTCAGCAGAAGAAGCCAGATGGTTCGATTCTGCGTTTATATGGTGGTATTCCATAGAGAACACCACTCCTGGCCTCATTCGGAGAAAAAAAAAAGGGATTCTGAGAACTGATGGTGAAGAACGCTGGAAGCCCACGTTGGAAGACGTGGGAACAGTTTTGTTAAAATACTATGTAGAAGGACGCAGCAAAAAAGGACTGCAAGTAACCATGACGATGCGCGTGAGGGGTCATTGCTACGGAGAGGTTATGAATTGATGGAGGTGGTAATAGCTTTGAAAGGGAAGCGTTGCATTGTCATGGATGTGTTCGGTTACCGGGAAACAAAATATAGAAAACAGCCACCATCTTGACTTCATCCATCCTAAATCTGAAGCGATGGCAGCTATTCCCCAATATTCTACAACAAGGTTATCTCAAATACAGAGAGAACCCTTTGCATAGAAAAGTTCAATAGAAACTGAGTATAATGTATGTAGGCCTATTTGCCAGACGTCTAGAGTGTAACTTATGAATTCTCAACAGCTGCACTCTCAAATCTATGCGTTACTTTAAAATGAGGACTTTCCCTCATGTGGACAAGTTCCCCTGGAAGAAGAAGAAAGGGATCCGATCAGACCAGAACACGCTCCGCTGTCGCAGCAAAACTGTTCCTCGCTCGGATTGCTCATTCATCCCTGGAGCCGAAGCCTCCCTCCTTCGGTCCCTCGCTGTAGGTTTGTCCAACCCGAGCTGTTCCCGGTAACTCCCAGGGCGTTGGTGTACTGTCATAGGTGTCCCTTTTTTCCCAAACCCAGGAATTGACAGGTTCCCACCCCAGGGCGCACACACACACACACACACGTTTGTGTCGGTCACAGCGGTGTTCCCTGTGAGCAGTGGCTATAAGGCCAGTAATGCATGGATCCCGCTCGCTCTGTCGCCTCATTAAATGGCAGGAGTGGAGTCACTGGCTGCAGGGGTGTTGCATTATTGATGAGCGTGCCTGATTAATTGAAAATAGCCTCTGCATCGGGGGTGAATGGTGTGTGTGTGTGTGTAGTGGATTTGCGTTAGTGGCTTTATTGTGAGAACAATTTAATTATCTTATGCGCAGAATATAATCATTTATGTGTGTGTGTGTGTGTGTGTGTGGGGATCAAGTAAAAAAGATAAATTAACTGCCTATATGCAAAACCGCTTGGTACTCCCTCCTATGCATTTCATCTCTCCTTCCTCTCCAATGAACGTGGTTCATAATAGATCACAATAGCATCACATCATGCATGGGGATGTGCAGGGATCACATAGCCAGTTTGAAGTGTAAGGAATCTTTCACAGCCCAGTTTAATGATGACAACCCCGGAGAAGAGAGAGGATTATACAGCCCTTGTAATGGTCCTGGGGGGTGATTCTGGTATGGTGGTGAGAGAGTGAAAAGAAAACCCCGGGCAAAGTTTCTCCTTTCTTCACTCTCACAATAGAAACTGTAATTGAATTATGGCACCACTGATACGTTTTCGTCAAGCCATTTTAGGTGCAGAATTTGTCTTGCTTTGTCTCTAGCTTTAAGGCTGATGGTAACCAGAGTTGGAACAAAAACAGATGGGGTTCACATTTACAATTAAGTGTTTATGAACTCAGAGGGGGAGGATAGGAAGTGGAACTGGTCTGATAAGACAACGGTACAGGTATATTAGTGACTATACAATAAGCCTATGCTTGAGTTGGCACACCAACTAACAGTTTAAACTAATTGGGGGACAAAGTGGCCAGACCGAGAAATTTCGGTTGATCTTTTTACATCAAATGCTCGGCACCGCACGAGAGACAGCAGAGGGGAGGGCCCGAGATGAGAGGGTGAGTGAATGTAAGAGAATTGTAGAGAGACTGTGGGAGGGAGGGAGGGGCACAGTGTATTTTCAAAGCAAAGAAGAAATACCGTATTCTCTCTTTTCCACAGTGGTTGTCTCAATAACACTACACAACCCACATACATACAAGGCTGATAGCTAAGCAATCGGCCAACTAATTGACTGAGGCACACTTTCTAAACCGTCTTGTGTCTCTTTCAATCCATTTCCATACGTGGTGTAAACATAGAAAGACAACACTTCTCTGCCCACTCTCAAACATCAACTTTCAAAGCACTGTGGTGACTCAATCATCTCACACTATGTGTGTATAAAGAATCCATAATAAATGATGTATAATGTAAAATGGTGTAGTCTCACAGAAGAATTGTAGGACACAATCCTGCCTACCTCGCCCGGCCTGTGAGAGTGTGAGTATAGGCCGTCCTTGAGCTCTCACACATGAGAGCCAAATTCACACAGTAAGCTAGCTCCTGCATATATGTATGATCTGCACTACCGCTGGTCCCAAGTGCACGTTTCATAATTCATGCACACTGTAGAAAATGCTACCAAATCTGCCTCTACCGCGCTTGATTTCATCAGCTAAGCAGTCTGGCTGGCAGGTCAACATTGCATTCATATAACACAAACTCACTGACCTCAAATATATATGTAGTACAGTAATCGATTCTAATAGTTTTCTGTTAAAGTGCCATTCAAAACCAGCTGTCAAATCAGTACCCATACTGGCTGTTGTCACGATGGAGAACTGCTCTTCATGTTAGCTATTTAGGGATAATCTTTATATTTTATATCGTTATAAGTGCATTACCAAGTTTGGAGCACGGTTACATCAGCCCGGTCGTACAAATGCTGCTTTGGTTCTAGAAAAAGTGTCTGCTGCATACCAAACAGTCCAGAGACCGCCTCACAGAGGCATGCATGATGCAACAGCAACCTGCTGTGCCTAGTTTTAGATGATGAGTTTATCATTATTCAGTGGGCCGCTAATTAATCTCTGTTATCCAAGCCACGGTGCCCAGCTGTGCATTAGTGTGAATATTAATTGTGTTTATCTTGTGTTAAAACCATTAATCGTCAACAAAGACATTTCAAAATAGTGGATTACTGTGATTTGTCAGTTATTGCATACACTTAATATATTGCTGTAAAATGTTTGCATGTTTCTATAATTCATAATAGGGGTTTGAACAACTTGAGTTCATTAGCTGTATTATGTAACTACTGAATCATTAACTATGCATTTTAAATTGAAGGGCTTTATGACCTAAAACACAATTTTCCCACATTTACCATAGCAATAACATATTCTGAAATTGATGTATCACTTAAACTTTTAGTACACTCCAGGGGCTTCAATTAGAAGCTAACCAAATTAGACCTGGTATACATAAACATGCATATCCCTTATCATAAATACATGTATGTACATGTATGGGGGGCAGGATAGTCTAGTGGTCTAGGTGTTGGACTCCCAGCCGGAAGGTCGTGGGTTTGAGCCCCAGAGTTGGCCTACATGTAAGCATCCTTGAGCAAGATGCCTAACCCCTACCTGCTCCATGTAATAGCGCCGTGTAATTGTAAGTTGCTTAGGATAAAAGCGTCTGCTAAATGACCTTATTGTAATTGGAGGTATTTTTAGGTACATAAAGAGACCCACATAGTGTATTTCGCCCTCCCTACACCCTACCCATTTATGCCACTAGACGGCAGTGTAAGCTCCACAAAACATACTTTTCAGGAGATAGAAGCTATTACACCTTTAAAAATTGTATTTACAGATGCTTATGTTAGGTAGCTGTGGCAAGATCCCCAGAGCCATAGACTACACATTTCCATTGAAAAGCCACACTATAAAGTTTTCTATGTAAAGCAAAGAACCTTCCACATGCAGTCAGATTTGTACATTTACTGCATTAAAGGTGAGCTGGTACGGTAAACCGTGCTTTAACTACTGATGGAGACCAGCTTGTGGCTACATCCGGCTTCTATGCATCAAGGCCAAGTGAGCCATCATTTATGTTAAAGAATGGAGGAGGGCTCCCTGTTAAATCAATACATAAACTAGCCCCAGGATCCTCGGTGAAGGCGAGTGAAGTGACAGGTCGCTTAACAAATGGACGGAACCAGATGACTCAGCATGTTTCCCAGCGAAGGAAACATTGCTGCCGTGCTCCCCCCTGCCCTTCCCCTATTAGTCAGTAAGCCAGCTGTATCTACCTGGGAGTAGCTGATCAGAGGGTCTTAAAGATCACAAAGAGGGGCAAAGAGCATCATTCGTAAGCGATGGTCCCTCAAACCGGGAACTCAGCCAACAGTTGTATAAACATTCTGTAGCTAGTGTAGCCCTGCTGGTGGAGTTAAAGAGTTTGCATCATCGCCGTCGCTGCACATCTTGTGCTGCGGCTGAGCTGAGTGGTGTGCGATCACAGACCGCAGGTAACATCCATCCATCAAGCCTGACGGAATCATAAACCCACTTCCATCTCAGCTAGGCCCATTTCCGCCCCTCTTGGATGGTTATAAAATGCACATCTGCATGGTTTTGGTTTCTCTCCCATGTTCCTCATCTGCCTGTGAGCCACCTGTTCTATCCATCATTCAGACAGCCATATAGCAGCCCGTTGTGTGGCACCGACCCGCGGCACCTCGAAGCCTGTGGACGCACCCCCCCCACCAAACCCACACATCTAAGAGTTTGACTTTAACAATAACATTTAGTTTGGACTGTGCTCCAAGTCAGCTTCAGGTCGGCCCAATCTAATTGCTAAATCTCACGTCTGCACAACAAATGTACCCTTGGGTATTAATAAAGAAACTTTAAACTTACTGTCACAGCCTGGGTTCCATTTATTTTCAACAAACTATGCTCATCACCAACTCAACACACTTATTCTTAAACAGCCTATGGTCAGTCATGTGTACATGTGTATTCTACACGCATGTACCAAGGTGTAAGCCAATCAGACTTACGGGTGGTTGATTTTAAGTTGATTACCAATTCTAAGCGAGGGTATACAACATTTTCGCCAAAGTTCACCCGACAGCCCGGGCACACCTGCTGTTTTGCCCAAACGGACACACCACATTCTTACAAACCGTGGCCTTAAGTACTTATAGCTAAATTGCAAGGTCATTACATGATACAAGAGAAGAGCTAGAACGGGTAGTGGAACTTGAGATGGAAAGGTCAGTAAAGGAGCCCAGAAGGACACTGAAGAAGTGGGTCTTGAGTATGTGTGGAAGCTGGACACTGACTCTACTGTGTTTTGTAGATTCCTCTTCCAAATGAAGTTAGATAAGGAGGCCAGAGGCCATGACTGCCTGTAGTAAACACACAAAGAACTCAATTTGTATTGACTATAAAATAGTTATGACTTATTGAATAGTAAGATTACATGTCAAGGCACTGCAGGGTTTATACACAATGAAGTATTTTTCATATGTAGGCAGAAATTAGGTCTTTATATGGGACTTTTTAATTAACTGCCATGACTCATGAAGAATATTCTTTAAAGCATGCATGATGGGATTGTTTTGCATGCGTTCCGTCACAGGATTTCCGCTCAAGATGTTCATATCCCACTCCAAAGCCTGGAATTCTTGTTGTTTACTGAAAACCAATAAAAGATGTGGATGGACTCAAAACATTTCCCAATCAGCATTCTTGGAGCGAAGCAATAACTTGTTTAGGCTGCAGAATGACCTTGACATTCCGCAGGAACGCATGACAAGCACAAAAACACACAGCCAACGAGCACATTTGTATGTGTCGGGGCGGCTGGCCGAGGTCCGACAGGGGCCAAACAAATTCAGCTCCAGTGTTTAGTGGAGCAGCTGGAAGCACATGAGTCGTTAACAAGTTAAAGCGAAAACGTTTTCTGGCAGGCGAACGCCACCGCACTCCCCCTTCACACTCTACCAGGCAGCAGGTCACAGTACACCTCCTCTGCGAACACAGAGCACCCGCTATGCTAACGCCGCTAACCTGGCAGCGCCAGTTGTAGTAGTACAGGCACACGTGTTTACACAGAAGGGCGCCCACGCAAACATACAGACGTCGACTAACACATGTCCACTAACGTGTCCTCATGTAGATGTGCCCACACACACACACACACACACACACACACCCTTGAGGAAAATGTACACAAATTATTAGCAAGATATAAGAAAATAAGATAAAATAAGATAAGCAATACCCGAATTAATGTCTAACAAAGAAGCTGTATGGTTTACTGGGCTTGTTTGCCCAGTAACTTCGGTAGTAAATGTCTGGCAATAACCTCAAAGCATTCTGGGGGATGCTCGGCTGCAACTCAACAAATCCTTTTTGTTGAACTCAGGCCCTTAGGTTACGTTGTGTGTGTATGTGTGTGTGTGTGTGCGTGTGTGTGCGTGTGTGTGCGTGTGTGTGCGCGTGTGTGTGTGTGTGTGTGTGTGTGTGAGTGACACAGCAGTCTTGGTTCACTGTGCTGGGCCCCTGAGTGCAAGCAGCGCTGCATGGCACAGCATGACTACATAGAACTAGAACAGAAAATCCCCCCCACCCACGGCCCGCCACGCCCCGACGTGCGCTGGCCTGCTTAAGTCCCATCGGAGCTCAGCCAGCCTGTGAACACTCTCCCTGACACAGCCCACCGGGGAGAGGGCACCTGTCACCAAACACAGGGCACTTTTATAGCTGTACGTGTGTGCATACAGGCCAGGTATAGCAATACCACCGGACGTAAGCAGCACAGATATTTAATGTGTGCTTCGGGTTGTTGAGTTCACTTGTGTGTAAATGGAGGGCTTCAGCACGAGTGAAGGGAGGAGGGGTAATAAAATGGGCTTGATGAAAACTTAATGGCCCCTTCACCTTTATTAATGGCCGAGGAGGATAGGGTTGGTATCTGAGTTTAAAACAAACTGGTGGCGCGTGTGCACACATTCTTACTTCAAGGTGCTCTGCCTAAAAGAACACCCAGTAGGCCTAATGCATTCTTCCTTGGCTGGTAGTAGGCCTATTCTTTTAGTTACAATAATGCAAGCAGCGACTTATTAATATCTCTCTTTGAAATGCTAATGCCCCATCATACATAAATTATCACTCCTGAGTTTGATGGTAGACTGCTAGCTGTAATAAAGGACTAAATGAAACCACAAACACAAGAACAACTTGCAGAAATACCAAGCTGCCCAAATAAATAATATTGAAATAAAGGAGGGTTTATAAAGCTAAAGATTCCAAAACAAACAGTGCTTTAAGATAAGTTTCTTTCACATATATCCACATACAACAAGCCATCGGTTTGACACTAATCTTTCTATTTGGGTTACATTTGTTAGGGAGATTACGTTATAATTAAAAACACTAATAAATCAGCGCGATCATCAAAACCCGCTCCATCAGATCGCATTCCAAATATACACTAATTTGGAGCACGCCGATTTTCTGAAACGGCCACGGTGTCTGTGAATGTTTCGGTTGAGTTCAAATCTGAGTGACAGACAAGAAACAACAATAATTAGTATTATATATATATATAATCTATATTACTCCTCTCTGATTAGAGGCTTGTTCGTTGTTAGAAGAAGGTAGCGAATGTTCTCTCTTCTACATATTTAATTTGAGCAGCTTATCGGTGAGAAGCGAGCCAACTGCCAACCTACACTGCCCCAATCACTTTAGCAGCCCCGAGTGTGTCTAGCACGCTGTGCTGCAGATCCTGCACTGCATGATACACTCCCAGATTATTTAACGACTCCTAACGCCTGAGCGCAGTGCACTATGCACACATTATTCCCACATTTTACCTAACCGGAAAAGTCAATACCCTCCCAATGAACTCGTATTTTCATTCATTTCACTGCAGTGCAATTGCCATATAACTAACCCCATTGATTTATTCAGACGAGGACCTGTAACACGGTCATGGTTGTGTACCTGCCAAGAGCTGGAGGGGATCTCAGCAAATTTGCCAAGTCCCCCAAACGTGTAGCATCTGTACATGTGGTCCAAGGACTCCGAGCAGTGCCAAAGTAAACCGAAGCTTACGGAGTCCTTGTCCAGGTGGTCTTTGACAATCCATGCTGGCGATATGAAGCTGAAACTGCAGACGGCGACAAGCGCGGACGAGAGGAGCACCCAGAAGCAGCCGACGCAGCTAAACATCCTGGCGGCTTGAGGCAATAAGCCCGGAGACAGATCAATCCCAACCCCGGCTTCTTTCTTCTCCCGGTCCAGCAGCGAATGCATTTGAGCCCACGCGCTCACTTGAGATCAACTTGTGCTCCGTACCAACAAGACTACATCAGCGAAACAGACAACAGTTTGATATCCTCAGCGACAGACTTGTGTGTCCAAAACAGATGGTCGTAAAAACAAAAGTCAAAACCTCAATATCTCCTAAAATCTCAGCAGCTGAAATGCTGATCAAATTTCATGCTGAAATTTAAGTAAATCTATTGAAGTCATCTGCATCCCCAACGACTACGCCGAAATCCGTCACAACACAAAAGATTTTTGTCACACCCAAGACGCGCAAGATGCGCAACTGTCATTCCATATGGGCGTAAAGGAAGTGCACACTGTAGCGAGTTTATTCCATTATGAATGAAAACGTCGCGGACGTTGAAGGCTCGCCGATATTCTCGACCAGTCTGTGACTGTGAGCCTTCTCCAAGACGGGATGCACTTTTCTTATGGAAACCGTGGGTAGGCCTACTGCTGATCGTAGTTGCCAACTAGTCTCTGCTGCTGCCTGCAGATATCAACGCGGGTCACTGAGAGCCTGGCGCCCCTAAGAAGGTGGGCGTTTCCTCTCCAGCCGCTGAGGTGTGGGAAACTTATTGTATTGTTCTTAGAATTACAATTGAAATGTAACTTAGAAATATCCGCTAAATGCACTAAACATCATGATTACGTACGGCTTGTTGAAAAATAACATAGGTCTGAAGGAAAGGTCTGTGAAAATGTAAAATGGACGTTTTTTTGCCGTCTAAAATTGGTCAGCAATGTTGTTAAATCTAGCGGTGTAAGTAGTTTTTATAATTGACTAAAATAAAATGAGCAACAGTGCCCCCTTCTGGTGGCTATGGCAACATAGGCTATGGAGCGGATGCAGTAGTCGCGTAGAATAAACCCCATGTGTTAAAAAAAATGTAATAATAATTTCTTACATTATTTATTGTAAAAGCAACCAAACACGCCACTATTGCTACAAAGCACCAATAATAAAATAAAAGACCCACAATAAGCTTTTATAATATATGTATTTAAATCAAACACAATTTAAATATATTATAGATTAAGTACACATACATGTCAGAAAACATTAGTGGTACATAGTACCAAAAGTCTTTTCTGGTCTCAGTAAGGCTCAAAAGAAATAAAATTTTCATATTCACTGAGTACGCTTTCCAGTAGAACAGTCACCATTGAAATTTGCTTCAATGATACATAAAATAAAAAAGGACAACAATCACCATAAAAAATAACATCAATATAGGGATAAATCTACATATATATATATATATATATATTTATATGGAGAGCATTTTGGACATGGAGTCTGGAGCATTTCATTAGGGAGTGTCTTATCTTCTACACTCTGCAAGGTATACACAAGGTGCCAGGTTGCTACGGGTGGCTAGGCTGGACCAGGAAGTGAACCACGAGACTTCCAGGTTCACTCCAATCTCTAGTTGTTCTACAGTACATAAACTGCCACAAGTAAGACAACTTACACCGGTGACTGGCTGACCAAAAACATCTGCAGAAACTGTACAACAGAAGCCCCCAAAACTCGGGATTTCCATGAGGGGTACATCTACCATGACTTAGCCTATATGGGGACTTTCATCTAAAAACAAGGAATTAGGGATTGGAAAGTTTAAAAGGAGGGGAAGGGGTCAGTCTTCTAAAGTTCTCCGGTAGAGTCCTTTCATAGACGCGATGCTGATCGTGTAGCTCACACTCTCTTGAGTCTGCACAAGGCAGGGAGAGGTGTGCAGACGTGCATCAAGAAGCCTCAGACTCACCTGCCTTGTTTGTTCTTGGTCTGCAAACCTTCATAGTGTTATTGGGATGGATGGAGTGGCGCCATGATTACTTCAAGTTTCCCTGTTTGTCCGTGCGCGCCCACACACACACACACACACACACACACACACACTTAATGGAAAACATACAATCACACGCAAGCACACACATTCAGGGAGACCGGGGAGGTGATAAAACGTCTTGTTCTTCAGCAGAGCGATGCAGTTCAACGCGGGGTCGGCCCTGTGTGCAGTCCATCACTGGCTTGGCCGGTGTGCGGTCTGCCTCTAGGAAGAAGTGAGGATCCTTTGGTGCGTCAGCGGGGTCATAACTGCACACAGATATTACACACTTTTAACACGCGGGTGAGCGGCCGCTTAGGGATTCCCGTGTAGGACAGGTTTGTTTACCTTGGTGGCCTTGCCTGGGCTGTCGTGATGGGACTGGTGCACGACGTCGTTCACAATCATCTTGGCGATTTTCCACGCCATTTCTTCCTGGGCCTTCAAGGAAAGAGGTAGCACACGACGGAACCTCAGTTCACAGTAATGACGTCTGAGAATCACATTTAAAGATGGCCCACATTAAGGGTCACTGTGCTACTCAGTCTGGATACAGTCCATAAAGACGTTCGCGGTAGAGGCATTGCCAGTAAGTGTCAATCATAGCCATTACCTGCAGCCAATCAGACACTGCTGGGATTTTCAAAAACACACTTGGCGCCGTCATCAACTCAATAACTCAACTGCACGCTGGCAGGCCCGGTTATTTTCTGACTGTCCACAAGATCACAAGAACGTCTTTCTACGGAGTGCATCCAGAAGGATACACTGAATGTGGAGCTTGTGAATCGGGATGGTGTCACAAGGTAACAACATAGGATGCGAGTCGCGTTTAAACACCCAGCATAAAGAGCACATAGAACACTGGGGAAACACTGCCTCTTGTGACCTCACCTCGTCCGAGTTGCCTTGGACCCATTTCTTCATTGCAAGAGAGAACATGGAGCCTGTGCATGAGAGGAGACAGAACATGAGTGAGAAGGGACGACAAACAGGAAACAGATGCTGTTGGAAGGATGAACTGGAACTATCGCCGTCATAGTGCTTTCAATGGGAAGTGAATCCTGGTGGAGTAAAGGGCTTTCCGCTTTACGATGAAACCTTCTGATTTAGAACATTCTAGATAAATGATAACACATTTTCATAGAATACATATATTCCTAGAGAAGATCTGAGATACAATAAATAATAGTAATAATAGTTTATTCATTTTGCTGTCCTTTCCTAAGACCTAAGCAAAGTGAATGCTGTTTTGAGGGGGAACTTCTTACATATTTTACAAGACTAAAGGCTACTGGGAGGACAGAGAGAGCTGATGTTCTTCGCTGGAAGGAGAGAGAGAACAGAATGTGCGTGTGCGTGGGCGTGGGCGTGCCTTTGGATTTCTTGACGTCCGGCTCAGGTTCTGCCTCCCTGATAAACTGTCCCAGCTCGTTTACCTTCCCAAACGTCATCTTCCTGTACAGACACAAGGGAGAGGGAGGAAAGATAATTACTGCAAATGGGATAATTACAGCATGCATGTGTGTGTGTGTGTGTGTGTGTGTGTGCGTGTGTGTGTGTTCCAAGAGAAAGATGAAGTTTTACTTGACAGCCCGACCTTGTAAACGACAAACTATTTTATAGGAACATTTTTGTATTATTATGTAACCATCAATCTAATAACAGTTTCCACCATTTCACTCTTTTATAAATGGGACCTCAGAAAACAAGATTGGGGGGGCGGCTCTAGTGATGGAGAGCTATTCTGTTTTACCCTTCCTATGATGGGGGGCTGTAGACAGAATGACACTCACCCTGCGTATGGGCGCTGGTACAAGGACTCTGGGTCCAGGCTGGACACGTCCACAGTTATTGCCTCGTCAAAGTTCTTTAGGATCTTTACCGCTGCCTTCTTTGTACCTTGCTGTAACAACCAGTAGACGGGTTGTAATCAACACAAGTCGGCACCAAAAGTCAGTTATCTACACATGGCCTGTAAAGGCTCCTAAAACCCCACAAGAGAGACAGTAGAGCTACCACCTGCAGCGTAAGAGGAAAACACTTTCTGACCGGTAACAAGAAGGGACAGGCCTGAATGTCAAAGGGCAGAGGCAGCTCCATCCCTGGAGGGGCTGGAAACAAGGACCAGGTCCAGGGTTACCTGCGTATGGGAGCCCTCGCCGGAATTTGTACTTGAGCGGTCGCCGTCGGTGGGCCCGCCCTGACCCGGAGTGCTGGGGTTCACAAACTCGTCTGCCCGCACCGAGTTGATGAGGTCACTCAGGTATTTGTAGTAAAGGTTACTAGACAGGAAGCTGGGCATGTAGACCTGGAAGCACAGCGGAAACAAATTAGACCCGAATGCATTTCTCTGAAGCCAAGGCACAAAGGTCTGTTGCCACACATTGCATTTATTTAGCTTTTAGCATCGGCTTGTTATCAGCAGGGTATTAACTCCATATGCTAGTAATTTGTAATACAAAACCCTCAGGGGAATCCCATAAAGTTCAGAGAAGGAGTGCAAGCAGAAAATACCAACAAACTGCAACCTTGACGAACCGTAATCTGAAAATATAAAAAAATACACCGTTTTGATCTTATCTACTGAAACAAAAGTCATTACCAACTCACAAAGAAAGAATCAGCAGAGTTTACTGCAATATTTGTTGGAATCTCCAGAGAGACAATTAAAAAAAAGAGACTAACACCTTTTCTGGGGCATGTTCACTCGCTGTAAAACTCACGTGTTTTACAATACCACAACTTGCCTTCAAAGAGCCACATACAGCAGGGGAAATTAATATTAAACACCTCAATATTATTTTTATTAACCTCATCCTCTACAGCGAGTGAAATTCTGGGTGGCTGCATCAATACACTCTGCAGAGCCATTTCTCCTCCAAACATGGCGCCTTGTATTGTTGCAGAAAAGTTAAGATTTGTGTCTCATCTGATCACATTACATTCTCCCAGTAATGTACAGGCTTCTCCAAACGTTGGATATCAAACTTCAAACGAGCTTCAACATGCCTTTTCGAGTCTTCCGAGGTAATGGCGGCTGGACACCGTGGCGCAGGACTGCGTTGCCTATTGTTTTCTCTATGACGACTGTACCTGCTTCCAGGTCTTTTCCAGTGGTCCTTGGCTCTTGGGCTACTCTGACTGCCCCGGTCGGAAATCTTGCCAGGAGCTCTTGTGCGTGGCCAGTTGATGGAGGAGTGGTGTTCCTTCAACTCATGAATCATGGCCCCAATGGTGCCATTATATTTAGGAGAGGAATCTGTCGGTAACTAGCGCCATTGCTATGTTGCTCGACAATCTTGTTGCGAAGGGAAAAGCGCTTTGCCTCTTCCTATCGATTACATTTGCTTGTTTGAACTGTATTCTGCTTGTTTTAACTGTAAGGTGTCCTTGAGTGCAATGAAAGGCACCCATAAATAAAATGTATTATTATTATTATTATTATTATTATTATATGATGTTTCTTATTAACAAATGAGTTGTTGTTTACTTGCATTTTTCAAAGAGTGGAACCAACCAACGTGCACTAAACCAGTTGATTCTAATTAGCATAGGTAAGTGAACTAATTAGTGGAATCAGCTGGTTTAGTGCTTTTTCTTACTTATTTATAACTTTTTTTTATGGATTAGAATGTTGTGATTTCTTTAGCTGTGTGGCTTTACTGAGTTAATACCAATGTCTGCTCTTCATTTCACGTGAATAGCTGCATTGTAAATATGGTTAATACAAATATTGTTGAATACTTCATTCCCCCGCTGTATCTCCGACTGATAACAATAGCTTGTCTATTGGTGAAATCCCACAATAGTCTTGTTACTCTGATCTTCAACTTTCTTAAGGACTTCGTAAGGAGGATTCGTAAACCCGTGGATAAATCAAGACCTCTTTTTGGGAACAGATTATAGTTAACTTGTCAGCTAGAGTGAACTATAGGCCATCACAGTGCAGCTATCAGGAGATCTCACCGTTTCCATGGTTGTCCATGCCTGTCTGAGAGGAGTGGTGAAACAGTCAGGTAGAGGCCCTCCCTCCCTGCAAATATTAGACTCTATTTCCATGCGTACAGAGTCACCGAAGCCCAGAGGGTTGGTGGCTTGGAGCGAGAAATACCTGGAGAGGACAGAGCAAATGTAACATGCAGCAAACCCACAGAGCAGTAGCATCAACAACCATTTCCACTAAAAATGACTCCCTACCAAGCAGAGTGTTTAAGCTTATGTGGAAGTGCTTAAGATGCATTAATCTCTATTAATTTCCACCAGGCAACTGACTTCAAAATGGAGCAAATCAGTGTCAAAGTGAACAAAAGTCAATGAGGAAGTCAAAAGAATAAATCACCAATACTTACGAAACCCAAAATATTTTCAACAAAAAACTTGGGGGTGGGGGGAGGGGGGGAAGGGGGGAGTTTAGTTGCGCTTTATCACAATAGATCACATGTCTTGGTGGACCAATTGCAAGAGATCACATGACTCAGTCAACCAATCGCAAGAGGGTTGACCGCATATAAGGATTCTAACCTAAACTCCTTCAGAAACAAGTGGGGGATGTCACAGCCACAACTTCCATCTTTGACCTACAGTCTATACACCCTACCCTTAGCAAAGCACACAGAAATGTCTGTCAAGACAATGATAATGTAAACAGCAGAGAGGTGTTCTTACTTGTCGTAGAGGATCATGGCATCATTTTGGGCCTCCTGGCCGTCGTACTGGCCTTTCTTAGCCGCTAGCTGGTCCTGGAAGTTGTCTGCCGCCAGCCAGAACTGGAGTATATTCACCGCCTCTTCCTTCTCCATGTACTGTGGAAAAACAGAAAGACTACGTAAGACCGAATGATCCTCACTGTCTTACTCTCAGAGATATTTGTAATGCATCTTTGACTTTGCAACTGTATCAGAGACATTATAGAAGAGACTGCCAACTCGGCGGCCATCTTGGTAACGACCGCAGCAAGTTATTTTGGACTAAAAAGACCAGGGGCCTCATTTATAAACACTGCACACGTAGCAAAGACTGTGTACGCCACTTTCTGCGCAAAGTCACAGATTTATAAAAAACAAACTTGCCGTAAAGTTTCCCTATCTCTATGGAAACTGACCCGTGCGTATGTAAATTATGGAGGCAGAAATGACAAACGGGAAACAGTGTACATAAGGTTATGTGGAGTTTAATAAATGAGGCCCCAGGCCCCTATCTCAACAAATTTAAAACTGCACTTTCACCGGGAGATAAAAACTGCATGTATAAAATCCCCAGTCAAATCTGATAAAAAACACTAAGAAAGTTTTGTGACTTTGCCACAAAATACAGGTTTAAAAAGCTTTCTTTTGCACAGGTATTACTTCTACTACGCATGTGCAAGGTCAGTGCAACCACGACTTGCTTAATAGGTCAATTCCCGATCGGCCATTATAAAGCAGAAGATTGGCTCTTTAGGGGGGGGAGGGGCAGGATATGTACATACAACTGCCATCTAGAACCTAAGTTCTATTCAGGATTCTTTAAGTCCGTCTCTTCTATAATGTCTCTATATGTGAGAGGTTTATGAAAGTTGATGAAAACCTGTCTGCCGTTGCCCTCACAACAACCAGACAGCAATGGAACCCCAGAGCACTCACCTCAGAAAAGTAGAAGAGTGCCGACTCAGAGAACAAAATGTCAGCCAGGAACACAGAGCCACTGGTCAACACTTCAATTTGGTATTTACAGAAATGATGGCTCCGCAGGAACTCACTAAAGTACCTGGGAGGAGGGAATTGCAGAAGAGAGGGGGGGGCGTCATTGTGGTGAAATCACAAAGGACTGACCGGCTACACGTTAAAGGTATACTCCTTGATTGCATTGCAGCACCCCAGGACACCAAATTTCCCAGCCGATCACAAAAGTGTGGCTGGCTGTAGGGAGAGGGGCAGAGAACGGTATGTGCCTTTGAAAGCTGAGAGTAGAGTAGAGTAGAGAGAAATGCAATGCATGCCTTGAACTTAAAACTTAAACAATGATATTTTTGCAATGCTGATTTTGACCACAAGGGGGATTCCAGACACAAATCGAGGAGTGTCGCTATAATCCCCGTGACCAAACGTGGTGTTGAGGAAACCCAGTGGTTGACCGGTCAGAAACTCACTGTTGTTCCAGGATGGTGACGACAACGGACTGTGCAGTGAGGAAGCAGTTGGGGTCCACCAGGCCGTCCTCTCCACAGATCTTAGCTGCATAGCGGGGGAGACACAGACACAGTCCAACGTCTTCAGTCGTCATCAGTCTAAACAGAACTGTATCCACAGCTAAGACAACATAGTCTATAAGGACAGCACATTTCCACTAGGAGGAATATACTAATGGAATATCCATGCTTTACCAACTATGTCGTTCCTCATTTGTTCTGTGATGGGGATGGGCCATGCAGCATCCGGAGAGATGTACTTGGTAAAGATGTTCACTGCATCTCTTTCTATGCCTAGAACACACACGGACAAAGCGCTGACCCTTTGGTTGTGTTATTTTTGGTCGGTCGCCCTTTGTGTGCGGTACAGAACAGTCCAAGCCGTTTATCCAAGGCCACCACTACACACAAACACGCAGTATGGTGACTTACAAGTCACCACTTGGCTTCAACTGCAGGGCTCTCTCTAAGTGGCCACATTCTGTCTCCACAGAGAGACGACTGGTAACCACTTACAAATTGAGAAAAGCACAAAGTGTATAATGACTGTCCAGCCAACTCACTTTTCATGAGCGTGTCAGAGAGCTCTCTCAAGGCATTGTTGGACTGCTGCTGCTTGAAGGGGGTTCCTGTCCTGGAAGAGGGCTGTCTGCTGGGGGTCTCCACTCGGGGCGTCCTCTGACCGGCCTCTGTGGTGACTGATTCCCGGCGTGCGAGGTGCGTCATAGGGCCATCGGCGCTACTGCTCCGGGGGCTGGCGGCGAGGCCCCCTTGCGAGGGGAGGATCTCCGGGGCCTCGGCGCCCTCCGGGGAGGCAGGGACGTGCTCGGCCAGGGAGCTGTGTTTGACCGAGTTGAGGCTGTGAGCTCGGACCCGCGACCAGCTGGTGGAGCGGAAGCTGTCGGCCTCCAGCCAGAAGCGCACCAGGTGGTCAGTGCCCCGTAGCTCCATGAACTGGATGTAGTAGGGCATGGCGACGTTGTCCCGCAGGATCTGGTCCACTGTCTTGGACAGCCGAGAGCGGGTTTCTTGGGACATATATTTCACACTGGAGTGCCCTGGATTTTTTAGCAGAAGTAAATTCAAATTAGTGGCAAGCCTTTTACATATAGTTTCTTCATTTCCCCAAGACTGAGGGATTATTACCATCACATTTGGAGACATTAGGGGAGCCAACGGTGATTTTAAACCTTCATTAAAACCATATCAAAAGGAATCTCATGAAAATGCTTTTTATTCCTGCTCCAGTATGACCCGAAAAACCTTATTCTTCGCTGAATTAAAACTTGTGTTTACTGGGAGTCATGAACAAAGACTTAATTTCAAGCAAACCCAAACATTTGATAGAAGTTTAGGTTTAATAAATATTAAGTGTTTTTTAATCTGCTGGAGCTATATCTTGGTCTAAATCTATTGTAAAGTTGGTCTTAAGTGCGTCACTGCCTCCAATGATCAACCACCGAGAAGCCCTATTCACTGAGAACGCCTAAGAGTAGATTATTTATGTAAATGCTTTGTCACTGAGGGCTGACCGTGTTGTCTGTGTTATTGTGAGCCAGTGCTCCAAGCACTGTTGTGCAGTGTGAGATCCATCACATTTCACACAGTGTAAAACTAGCATGCTATTACCGTACGCTCTGTCTCTCCCATGTGTATCCTATCTGCCCTAGATCCTCTCACCTATGACTGAGAGCCAGTGAATCACACAATCGTGTTGAATTTTAACATTGGGTTACTCACAAGTCAAATACAACTTTTGAGTTTGACTTGATAAAACCAGTTGTTAACTGCCAACAGCCACGAGAGCTGTGTGGGGGTACATTGAAGTTCACCCTCCCAGCCGCTATAACTCCACCTTCTCCCTGCCTTTCTCGTGCCAGTATACGTTCCTGTCCTCGGTGCGCTGAAGACTCATTCAAATCCTATCTTGGCCTCAATGCTGAAAGACAGGTTAACCCACACCTGGTGTAATTCATTCCCGACGTCATCCAGAGGACCTGCCCTTACAGGTCCAGCCACTGCTGTCGCTAAAAGATTATGGCTAAAATCAGAACCGGTGTGCGTCAGCTAGCACTGCAATGCTAGCACTGCAGCACACAGATTCTGATTTTAGCGCCTCATGATCAAGTGTTAGCTCTTGACCATGTGACCCAAGAGAGGCTGCTAAGGTGGATGGAGCACTTTTCTAAGAGCAAACTGATGCGTGAAGCAGTGCAGCACAGGATTAAACAAGGAGTGCTCATTCATTCAAGCCGCTGGAGCAGTTGGTGGCTTGCTGAAACATGTGACAGCACGCTAATGGGACACACTCACAAGAAAGTATGAAATGAATACATCATAAATAGTCTATGAGCAGCATGGCCTAGTGGTTAGATCATTTTAACCACTAGGCCATGGAGAATTCACACCGATTCATTCAAATCAATGGAAGGATCAGATCCTTCTATTCAATTCAAAAATAAGCAGCTTTCCTGATGAAGATCTATTAAGCTATACAATAAATCTCTGCCAGGCATATTATAGTCAGCCTCCTTTTCCTCCACCTCATTTTGAATAGAGTCTCCGCACCGAGATCACCAAAGTGTGCGGCCTCCATGTGGCTCGGCTGCTTCTTGAGGATGGCGGTGCGACCACGGGCGAAGGAGTCCATGTTGGCAGAGATGGCGCTGATGGCCACATGGCTTGGCCCCGCGGCCTCCTGAATGGCATGGTGGTTCCTCAGGCTTAGCGATGGGGAGTGAGGACCGGCCGGAGCAGGAGCTGCGAGGACATGATTTAGTAAAGTGTCTTGAATGGGAATTCTAGCCAGTTTTGACCTGGACCTCATTTTCCCATCTCTCCTAGCTGTGATGATTATTTCTGGCCAAAACCTAACCACACAACTCAGTTCAGAGTTGTGGTGATCTCTGCTGTCAACACTTCACACATATAAATGCTAACAAATGGGGCCAACGTGCCCTTTTGCAGCCTGTAATGTTAATACTGTAAAAATATAACACGGGGTGGTTGTATTCTCTTCTTTCGGTCAAAGATTCAGATGTAATATGCTTCCTGGTTTGTTGCAGAAAATGCGTCTGGTCCATTACGGTGTACGCCTCTACAGTGCTTTGCTTTCTTTGCTCCCATTGTAATACATCTACAACCCACAATCACCAGAACTCTAACCTAAATAGGATAAGCTAGTTGCAGGAGAAGCTAGTGGTTAGGGAGTTTACCACCCAAAAAGACAGGTCGATCCCCCCCACTTGTAAGCATCCTTGAGCAAGATGCCTAACCCCTACTTGTAACTGTATGTCGCTTTGGATAAAAGCTTCTGATAAATGAGCTAATTGTAATTGTAAATCGTTTGATTCAATTTTGGTCAAAAACAATCGCCAACATTGGGAGAGATCGATCAATCAGGTCCAGGTCCAAATTGACCACAATTCCCCTTTAACGTGACATCTCAGGGCAAGCGGTATGCAGCTTCAGTGTGAGTGAGTTGTGTGAAAAGGTAATTTGAGAGGCATGAAGGTCCTCTGAAATAGATCCCAGTTAGCATAGATTAGTATGTAGACACTAAGGGCGTGGTAGGGAATAGGTAAGGCAAAGTGTTTGTTTGAGTGCGAGTGAGGGTATGTGATTGTTGGTCTGAGCAGCATTAAATGAATGCATTTCCTTATGTAGCTGGAGGTCACACGTAGACCCTTGTGACAATCCAGGCAACAACAACCCAACAATCCCTTGAATTATGTACGAGTAAAAGAAGACAGATAAAATACATACATCTGTAGTCATTCAAAGCAGGTTGAAATCACTCCTTCACTCACCTCTATTGACTTTAGCATCTGCCAGTCGCTCGGATTCTTTGCTTTTGGCTGTTGTGGGGTGGGGTGGGGTGGGGGGGGGACGGAGAGCATGGCTGTAATTTTATAATGCTCGGAGCATCTGATCTTAACAATACAGTGAACAGAATATCATGCCTTAATGTCAATATGTGGTGAAGGAT
>JAOEHI010000013.1:4216360-4228438 GCA_025447815.1 Percopsis transmontana
GAGAATGACATGGGTGGGGATTTTGTTTAACTGGTACATTACTGCTGTACTGCCTGAGGACCAGAGATTATCTAGCGTGCCAGTGGACAGCCCCAGGACTGAATGAATGACACCACCGTCCATTAGCATGCCTATAGCTAGCCACCACCAGGGCTGAGTCTGCTGCAATCTGAATGTCAATATTTGAGCTTATTTATCGCCTCAACTGACATTTGTACACTCTACAGTCATTTTAAAGCCTAGGAAATTATTCCAATATGTATTTGTCCTAAAATTAAATTTTTAGGACAGTCTAGCTACAATGATAAACTCACCTGCTGCACTGCTTGGATACTCGTTGACCTCTCCAGAACTGCTGTAATAGTGTAGGAGAAGATGATATACTGATAGTACTGTGTGTGAAGTCAGGGGAGCTTATGGTCCTTGTGACTGAAGGTCACTGAAGGACAGTTTACGGTCAAAAAGGTGTCAAACGTTAACAAGATACTAACAAAATAAAAAATGTCTTACCCTTAACAACTATGCCTGAGGTGCCGAGCCAGAAAGCCTCTTGGGCCCCCCTCTGTGAAGATGATTGTGACTATAACAGGCAATTGCTCATTTTGTGTATGAGATTTTATGTAAATGCATGAGAATTAATTTACCACGGTAAATGTAGATAAATCGACTTTGAGATCTCTCAGTAAATGCGGATGCGGTAGTGTGTTTTCTTCTGATGTGAGTTTGATGTTCAGTTCTTCACGATTGGCTAACCCTAGCTCTAGACCTAAGACTAACCCTTGTCCTAACCCTTTTTATAACCTTAGACCATAACCTTAACCATAGTCTAGACTTACACCCAAACATAACTTTTTTTGCCTCCCAGAAACAACAAGGGACATCTTGATCTTTATGGCAATTGACTGAGGGGAAATGTACGCCGGGGAATCTCCATGGTTACAGTGTAACTTTTGACTATGGCCTCACCAAATTCCTAGATTGTGGATATCAATATGCATTTATGTACTAAATGATGTAGACTGCATAAGAAAGTTATTAGTGAAAGACTAAAATATAAAAATATCCATCACAGACAGTTGCTTTACATTGGCCCTGTAAAGTAAACAGTGGGTATTCTCTGTATAGCAACATCTGCTAGTTCAGGAGAGACTGGATGAAGCTCCATTCATATTGACCTTGAAAAATATGTTCTTAACTGCCCCAATTAAAAGGGCCCGCGAAACAGCTGTTCAACTGCAGCACCTGCACAAATGACTCTTTAATCACCAGTTTTGTGAGGAAATCACATTACTGAGGTGGCCGAATGGAAGGCAGCCGCTTTATGTTCCATTTCTGACTGAACGCGATGACCACCTGACGGGCATCTGAGGGTGACAGACCGCCTTAGGTAGAGTAAAACACACAGATAGTCTCCTTTCCATGCCATGGGAGTTAGCAGCAGTGCTGTGATAGATATTTCTTTACTGTAAGATAGAAACAAGATCCACTCTGCTGCAGACTGAGAGAGATCACAAAGACACCGAGATCGCTGACATCATCCCTGTTGTCCTTACCTAACACGCCCCCGTCTCAATTCTTCTTCGTGTCCCCAGAGGGGGAGCTGCCTCCGCACCAGCTCAAGGTGGAGGACGTCGCCGGGACACCGCAGCTTATCCATGCTAATGGTACCTTTTCCCTATTCCGGGCCCGTTAGATTGATGGCAGCGCCGCGGTCCTCATTGATCAATCAGACACAATCTGCGTCTCAAATGAACTCGGGCCAGGGGGATTGTGCATTCTTCCAGGGGAACCATGTCCCTAAGGGTATGACAGTGTGTAGCACTCGATCGATTGTTTTCAACTTATTTGTGTAAATACTTTGTAACCTTGTCGACTTATCATCTACGGCTCTTTGTGCGATGCGTGTTGCCAGCCAGGCCCCTGATGGGGGGGGGCTCAACTCGCAGTTTTCATTTAAGCGGTTAAGTCTGCAGAAGGATTACGGTGAGAATTAATTATGCATTTCATTAGCGTGACGGCGACCACATTTGACTCAAACTTATATTTCCCTCCAGAACAGAAAGAGAGGAGAAGAGGAAGCCGTTCGTTTCCTGGGCGAGACCTTTGAGAAATACGGTCAATTCTCGCTTACGGCAGATGAAACTGTTCTGACACTAAAATGGGAAATGGTCTTGGAGATGATTACGCTCTTGGAGAATCGTCTGGAGATGAATATAACGCTTAGCACAGTCACTTAAACGTTATAAAAAGATAGATTGATTGCAGTCCCTCGTTTATTCTTTTCTTTCTTAACTAACAAACAGCAGTCACATTATCATTTACTTTACATTTACAATAAATGTACATTAATTAGATACACAAATTGCTGCACTGCACAATGATATTTTTTTATCTATTATTTTCCTATTATTATTATTTTAAAAATGACATACAAAAAATAAATAAAAAGGCGTACCATTGTTCTGTGATTGCACAGATGGGTGATCACAATGTAAAAACACAAAACAACATTCATAAAAGATTAGCTATTGATTGCTTCTTCACAACTAGGCACTCAAATTTTCTTTGGTTCAGTTAATAGTGTGTTGGATATTGATTTGAACAATGCTTGTCTAAAAACTAGAAGGTAGATTTGATCCACTTGAAGAAACCGCTCATGTTGCTTTGATCACAGTACAAAAAAGAGGATTTAATGAAATACTATACGCTATTTACAGTTGAAGAATGGCCCAGGATTTAAGTTGTATGCCTATTTTACTGATATCCTTTAACAGTTAAAAATACACCGTATGCGGTTAGTTTGTAAAGAATGGCTTGCGACAAAATGCAGGGCCGTGCAACTTCATGCTGTGACCCAATTTCTTTTGGGTCACAGCAAGTCTAACTTGACTCCATCAAGTCAGACTTGGCAGCTTACAAATGCATGGTCTCTGCTGGAGATGGAAGACACTGGGAAAAAGACAGCAATGTTTCCTGTCGAATAGAGAGATCCACCTCAGGCAGATTTCGCTCTGTTCATATTTGTCATAAGTGTTCACTGTTTCCCCTGGCTATAGGCAAAGGCCAAAGAACATATGAGGAGCATGCATTTTTAATGTGAAGCCCTCATCAAATTCACCACAAAGAGTGCAACAGAATGTCAACGATGTGAAATTCTTCTTGCCATAACAGGGAGCCGATGCCGTGTCATGAATGATTGACACGTCTTTTCCGGAACGACCAAGTCTGTCCAGTTCAATTGTGCATCTGTTGTCACACTGTGTTGTGAGCTCATTGGACATTCTGTGCTTTGACATTAAGGAAGGTTCTTGAGAACTTTCAAGAATCTTCCTGTATAAGTCTATGGACACTTAAAAGCAAAGTAGTACATCTAATAAGGTATATACTATTTCTGTAATTTGAGCATAAAAACAGGTTTGTTTATTTCCTTAATTTCTATCTAGAAACAAATATTTTAACCATTAATATGAAGGCATTATTTGACAGCTCCTAAATGTCACAGGAAACAGACAAACGGACAGACAGACAGCATTCCTATGTTCGGAGGGAAGAGGGGGTCCACGAATGAAAACAATTTTGCCAGCTGCACACCACCGCTTTCATCTCCGACGTTCCCTTGCAGTTGTTGGTCCACACTCCACCATTATAATGAGAGAGACTCAATTAGACAAGGTCTACAATGGGGGGGGGGGGTTCCAAATGTCACAGTGTACATCCTGACATTTCTCTTATTTGATATGGAATTTGATATGGTATCACAATGGGAGTCATGGAGTTCACAGCGAAAACTAATCGGAACTACAATATTAACAATTCCAGCCTGTCACAAACACTGCTCCAAGGGAAGGGTAGCGCAGCCCGGACCTCCACTCCGAACAATGCTAGCTCGCTCCTCTCTGACGTTTCTAATGATGGAATCTATTAGCATTGTTTAAGGTTATAATTACACCCTGGGGGGTAGCTGGTCGGAGCCGTGTGTATGACAAGCACTGTAGTCTTCCAAAAGGTTACACAGTTTACTAAGGAGCATAAGTGAGTTGCATTATCATATTTTAATGAACTGTAATTGCCGTGCACACAATATGATTAAGGTTAAAGATGATAGACCAAATGTGTTTACAATAGTATATGGGCCGATGTCTGGGCCTAAACATACCAAGTGGTTTCACAATTCAAGGTCAGCAAAGGTTCATTTTTACATGCGGCGCCGGCTTTGGGTTGAATGTCAAAAAACAGACTGTTTCCTTCTCATCACTAGCATAGCTAGTGGTCTAACAGTATAGGAATTACAATCTTTCTATGCCAGTAAATGCCAAATAAGTGATAGATTGTTCGCAAAGAAGGAGCGAGAAGGCCAGAGAGGGTGAGGAGATAGAAATCCATTTGTAAGACCGGGGCCTGGACTATTTGCATGGCAATGAAGGCCCACAGTGTTCGGATGTGTGCCCAGACAATAGCGCTAGTGTTTGTTCTTCGCCAGGAAGTTTGAGGAGCGAGGAGAGCAGAAGGGAAGGGGAGGTCGTCAGTTGGAGGGAATTACACATTGTGAGAAACACGCACAACCGTGTGCAACTACTGTGGCCGTATTGCCTTCCAGTACCAGGGCATTTAGCTAAGCAGACTGTGTGATCCTACAGTACACCTTGTGATGGTCTCTCTCGGTCGGTGACGAGGGACTTGGCAGACAGAAGGATCATGCACGCAGGTGGGTGTGGTGACAGATGCTACAAATCTTATTGCGATCCTTTAACATGAATGGTTAGAAAATGTTGCAATTACTCAGAATACAATGTGCTGTGGATTACAATGGAGAAAAATGTTATGAAATGAAATGTGTAGAAAGGGAATAGATAAGCCAGCGCAGAAGTTGAAATTCTTTGATTGCAGAACGTCCCGCAATCATTCTCAAATGAGTCGGGGGAGTTTTCTGTATTTGTTTTGTTAATGTTGTGATGTGACTCGACTGTGTAAAACTGTTACATTCATTTGTTAATAGAATGCCAGAGAAAAATATTCAAGACAAAGCACATCCCTATTGTAGACAGAAATTATGGCTGAAGGGGTTTAATAAGATTTCCGATACACTAACTAGGGTAAATCTCCAATTATTTGCTTTTTATATTTATTTTCTTAAAGGCCCAATACTAACAATGGACTAAACTAGTCCTAGGCAAATTTTATAACAAACATCCTAAAACTATATGCAACATAGACATACATTTTAAATGACTAATATTGGCCCAAAGATGCACTGCCTTATCCGGTACAAAAGTCTAATGCTTGTACACTAGTTTTATCCATTAAGCAGTCATGAAGTTAATATGATTAAGCTATTGAAGAACCTGACTGACAAATCCTAAAACTTTCATCTTCCACCTGTTCATATTCTTACAATGAAAATACCGGCTGCATTATATTATTTAAACAAATTCCTTCAAATATTGTGTTTCTATTTGTATCCAACAGTCATGCCACAGACTTTAGGTGGTCACACAAGGTAACTCTTTATAAGTCTGGATTTATACAGTAATTTATGTAGTCAGTTGCTGCAGTCAGTTAGAAGTATACATCTGGTAGTTTAGAAGAAAATAAACACAGCCAAATAAAGGGGTGTAGTGAAATGTCAGCAGAAATTCATGAAGCGTTCATAACGGGGATGATTTCCACTGCTGCATTACTACCAAATAAAACAAATTACTTCTAACAAGTACATGATTGCGTGACATTCCCTTGTTTTCAGTTCAGGGTCTCTGGGCTCGTTGAGAGTCCTGATTTAGGAGATATACAGTTAGATGTCATTGCCATTGTTTTTCATGGAGCTGAACAGTAAACACAAATTCCCAACATGGGCTCCCCAATGACCAATTATGAAACATTTTGCCTCGGAGTGGTGAGCTTTAAGAAGGGATGTTTAATGGATGGATTCATCTGATGGTCACACACTGTTATAGGGAAACTGAAGGGCTGATGGGTTTAGGTTTAGCCGTGCCGACCCAACGTTCTGCCCAGGTGTTTCATCACATTCTCAGATCATGAAACGAGACAGAATTCACGTATATTTATAGCACGCGCGTTTGCTTATGTCTTGCAGAAGCCAGTGTGTCCGCATCCAGCAAGTTTGACACCTTGTACAACTTTGTGTTGACACAGGGGAGCCAGTGGCCGATGTCTCATTAATGTATCTGGGTTTTATTTGAGAGCAGTCATCACCACATGGCACCCTAATGTATGATGATTTCACCGCATACAGTGCTTAACATTGTGAGACCACTGCTTTTTCCCACTGTCATGTGGCGGAGGAGTGTATATATAGAGAGGACACAGGAGGTCCTGAGGAAATGGGAGAAAGGCCTATTAGCGGTAATGAATGGCTGTCAACCACAGGGCTCCCTGCATGTGCGATGAAAAGGAGGATTTCTAATAGAATATTGACCATGTTCAGCAGTGGGGCTTTTTCTTCTGTTTGTTCCTGTTGTTTTTCCAGAAATGATGCAGCCCTACAGAGCAGCCAGAGAAGATGTACTTGATGATGTCAAAGCGAGGGTCGGCGTGTTGAGTTTGTGTTCAACCAAGACGTGCAATGATACCCCCACTAGGATATAGAATTATTTCTTCTTTTTTTTAATGGAAAAATGGCATTCACTATCAATGCAGCTGTCACCAACCGACAGGTGTGCCATCTTCCTACCTGTCACTTTTACTATTTACAGACCGGGGGCACAGTGTGTGGCAGGCCTATTATTTCCACAGAAACTTATTTATTTGCAGGGAGAAGCCCACCGTATTAACGTTGGCCGCCAACAAATTGTTGGCCCGGACATTGTTCACACAGTCAGAACAGTGCTAGACCTACCACGGAGCACCTTGCCTGGACTACATGTGGGTTGTTGACTGCTGGTAGATGAGTAGCTGTTTGGGGGTAACGCCGTCAGAGGCTGCTGCCTGCGTTCGGCTCGGGGTATTCAGTTCAGAACACAGACTGTATAAATAAGTAGACACACCCTCCGTGCCGTCACCCGTAGGTTTTCTGAAGAATGAGTTTGAAGTTGCCATCTTGGCTTATCTGACTCCCGCCTAACTACCTAATGGATGGATAAATTGATGGCGTAATATCGTTTCAACTGATGAGTTATATAAAGATTCACCCCCCGTACATTTGTTATGAACAGGGAAACTAGCTCTAGAGACCAAAAACGTTTTTTGTACCAAGCTGTAAACATGATTATTTCTGCTGTAAAAACATGGGGGTCTATGGAGATTGACTCGCTTTTGAAGCCAGCCTCAAGTGGCCATTAGAGGAACTTCAGATTTTGGTACTTCCGCGTTGGATTAATTTTTCAGCACCGGAGGTTGCCGCTTGGTTTAGACGTGCGCTTGGCTGCCCTATGAAGGCACAGTAATAGCTCATCACTCATAATTGGAATCTCACTCCACTATTTTTCATATGCTTAATAGTCTGTACAGGCTCTCAGTATGAATGTATACACCTGGTCACATAAACTGAATTTCAATTATGATATCAGGCATTAGTAATTGACTGTACAGCCTCATTACAAATGTTCCTCTACAGCTAAAACATGACCATTATGAACTGTACACTGTCTCTTTTATATTGTTATGTACATAAAGCCAGCTTCTAAGTTAGTATTGTACTAATATAAAATAATAATAATAACAATAATAATAATAATATTTTATATATTACAGTACATTATAGCATTTCATTTGGGGGACGCCTTTCAGGAAACTCTTACATCTTATATTAATAAGTACATTAAAAGTGCAGTACATATATATATATATATATATATATATATATATATATATATATTGTTAAAAAAGAAGTGTCAATCTGTCAAGGAAGAGTACTGCAACAAATATAAATAGCAAAATATCTTGTTTCTCCTCCATATCTTGCACTCCATAAATGATAACAAAGGGGCCGACCATGGTGAAAATATTTGCAAGTACAGCAAGGTGCTGTGAATACAATCACTAAAATGGTGTATACTGTATATTGTTAAGCATGTATCTCTGAAAACAAAAACACTATTAAATTACAGCTATTGCGAGGTGTCCTAAGGCATTCTTTTGAGTCCATTATAATAAATAGTCAACTGCTTGAATTAAAAAAAACAGTAAGTTAAGGCCAGAAACTCATCCTACTAATCCAGTAAAGTGACTTTGAAATATTGAATGGAAAAAGTGTCTTAATCGGCCTGTGAAAAAGTGTTTTGAACAAAATATCCACAAGAATCAAAGTGTTATAGAAGAGATATAGGCTGGTAGCTGGTGATAACCTGTTTATAGGCACAATATTACACATGCACACAAGATTATTAGAGAATCTAGAGCTAGAGAATCCACTACATGTGTAGAGCCTGTTGCCATAACGTCATGTTGAACTTCACAAAGAACAGCTGTGGCTCTTTATTGGTTATGTTGGTTTCCATGGCCACTGATGCTCATGTTTATACAGTGATATGGACTCTTCTTCCTTTCTTTCTTATACATGACATAACATGAGAATCAGAGCTGGAGAGACAAAATAATGTGCGTTTGTTATTCATGAACATAAAAACAAACATAATTATTAGGGTCTAGGTCCTAGCCCAGCTGTACAGTATAGTTGGCACATCGATTGCAATCATAGTTATTCAGAACCATGCGTCTGTTTTCCATGTCTGGGTAGACATTGATGTAATTTAGCAGTGTTCATTAGTCGGTTGCTGAGTGCAGTGTCATGCTTAAGGAATGGCCCGGCCCACCCATGAAATACAATAAAGGGCCTTGGTTTCGGAAGGTTATTTTCCGCTGAAAGACAGAGACCAAAAAAGGGGTCTTGTTTCTTTCAAGCACCCAACATTTTATTTTCTTGGTCAACAGAGTTCATATTCTTTCCTGCAAAATGCACTTCGGCTCAGGCTTGGCTTCAATTTCTCAAGTTCAAGTTCTTAAAATTTTAGTGCAATGGATTTTCAATTTACCTTTTAAATGCACTGTAGGATGTTGTTGTGATACAGTAGACTGCAAAAGCTGGGCTGAATGTTGCTCCCATCTTTATGTTATCATCTTATCTGGAAAGAAGCAAATGTGAAATTTCCTCTGATGTGCTAAACAAAATTCACTGTGTAAATAACAAACTGCATATACAGCGGTTTCCACTCCAGGACAAGACATGCAACATTTAAAAAAGAACAACATTTAAGTAGAAGTTGTACCAAATAATTAGCCTTTTAAAAAAAAAAATCAATGTAAATTAGGCCTACTAAATAAGTACATAAATTATTGTGTTGCCTATCTATGTTTTTCCTTTTAGGAAATGCACAGAAACCGGATGATGAGGAGATGGAATATGATAACCGGATGACGACTCGGTCATGAATGAAGGACTGGACACCTGAAGCCAATGACTCCTTCCCCCCTCTGAATGCTAACCATGGTAATAAGTGCCCCTAGTGTTTTGGCCCTGGCCACTATTCTCTTCCTGGGCTGGGCGCTGAGCGAGACCCCGGGTAGCCCCTGCCTGGCAGCCCAACAGCTGGCCCAGGGGCATGCTCACCTGCACGCTCGCCTGAAAAGAGGATGGATTTGGAAGCAGCTATTTGTCCCAGAGGAAGACCCCACTCCCCGCATCATTGGCCAGGTAAGCTGTTCCGATCTGAATACCCTCCATGTCCTTGATTCCGACAATGCCATCGTCACAATACAGGCTTTCTATTTACCTTTGAAGGCAGAAAACCCCTTGAGGTGTTTTGTTTCCTTCCCCTTTATTTCCAGCTCAAGTCTGACTACGACCGAGGGGAGTTTTCCATCAAGTACATCCTGTCGGGAGAGGGGGCTGGCGACGTGTTCGAAATAGACGAGTACTCTGGGGAGATCCGGACTCTGCAGAAGCTGGATCGGGAGGAGAAGGCCTTCTACGTCCTCCAGGCGCAGGCCATCAACAGGCGATCCAATGAGCCGGTGGAGCCCCAATCGGAGTTCATCATCAAGGTCCAGGACATCAACGACAACGCCCCGCGGTTCCAGAGCGAGCCCTACACGGCCAGCATCCCCGAGATGTGTCCGCTCGGTACGCCTGAGAACCACCGCAGTAACACAGCTGATGCACAGAGCCCTTGTGGTTGAAACCGGCATTGAGAAACAATGTGGTCTTGGTTTAAACATGACCCTCCCACACCGGAGTGCTCAGTGGTTGTCACTCTTCTCTACTGCTCCCCCCAGAGCTCTCATGGGCTCACGTCAGTCTCTACCCCTCCCTGCACGGTTGCGTTTCCGAACATAGACGAAGATGTCGACATACACCGTCGGAATCCAGTATCAATACATTAAACGTTTTACATTTTAGTTTAAAACTTTCCGGGCTGGGCAGGGTCTTTCTGAAGTGTTAATATGCATCAAATCAGAATTCATGTTTTGGCTGTAACTGCCATGAAATCCCCTTTCAGCAAATATTCACATGGTGTGTGCATACAAATCTAGTTAACACCACGGTTGTTGGATTAGCATAAAGATAAACATAAATATACAATATACCAAATTGTGTAGCTCCTCACTCCTCACTGCTAATATTTTAGTCTAATTTTTACAAATATTTACTCATATATAGATCAAAACTGCTATATATTTTAATAGTTTTCTGCCTTTAAATAGTAATCTTCTCTCCCTCTAGTTTAGGAAGTTAAAAGTATTGGTTTTGCAGAAAGTCTTTATGATGTTTATTTTTTCTCTTAAGTAACATTATTAAATGCATTGCCCTTTCATACCACAAACATTACAATTTCAATTTATATGTAATCTGCTTTTGTGGTATAATATCTCCCTAGTAATAAATCACAATGCGTTTGACTTTGAAGAGAGAGAGAAAGAGAGAGGGAGGGAGCAAGAGTAGTGTCGCTACGGAAACAGAGTGCCAAGAGTCTTTAAGGCGTTTTCAAAATAAGAAATGCTGAGGTGAACTCCACGCCCGGGAGATAGAGGGAGGAATAAAGACCTTTCACCGGAGGCAGAAAGGGAGAAAGAGAGCCGGAGAGAGAGAGAGGGAAAGGGAGAGAGGGGTGCACTCTTTGGAGCAAAGGTTAGAGAGAATGAGAGAGAGTGAATAATAGGGCGAGGCGGAACTGAACTGAGGAGAGAGATGGAAAAAGGGAGGGAAACCGAGGGGGGCAGGTGGACCGAGTGAGAGAGATGTCACAGTCGAGCGGTGGAGGTTGTCACACACACCTGCACAGGCTCGGTCGATTGTGAAAGGCCACCTCGGCGCCTCTACCCCCCACCCCTTCCTCTACACCTCCAAACCGCCACACCACCCCTAACCCCCCCCTCCCCCAGAGCCGACAGACAGGCCCGGCGGGACCGTGGCATAATCACTTTATTTCCCCGTCGGCGGGAACTGCCTCCTGAGCTAACTCTGTCCGTGTGATGGGCTCGCTCCCGCAGGGACCACCGTGGCTCAGGTGACAGCCACAGATGCTGATGATCCTTTGTTTGGAAACAACGCCAAGCTCATCTACTCCATCCTGCAGGGGGAGCCCTACTTCTCGGTGGAGGCCAAGACAGGTTAGCCGCAACATAGAATTAAAACATGACTTTTACCCAGTCCCAATTATGCACCTCAATCAAGTAGGCTACATTGATTCACCGTAGCTTCCTCTAAAACAAATGTTTTTGTGATAGCATTCCAACCAATACACCATGTTGGAATGCTATGGTGGCATCCATTTCTGTGTCACTGTGACATTTATTCGTTATGGCACGCCCACTTTTTGCACAATCCAATCAAATCGTGAGGGATCAAAATACAACCCTGGTATCATTAGCCTACGCGATTTCTTCAATCCTAATAAACCTACTTTTACCAGGTATTATAGGCTTTACACGCATAATACTTTAGTGTTATGCCTCTAGTCAACAAAATCTTTGGAGTAAGAGGAACTACTTTCAGCTGTATTTGCAACGCCATTTTGTTTTTTTTTTATCTGAGGAAGGTGTGCCCTCCCTGTTGTGTGTGTGTGTGTGTGTGTGTGTGTGTGTGTGTGTGTGTGTGTGTGTGTGTGTGTGTGTGTGTGTGTGTGT
>JAOEHI010000013.1:4228538-4267399 GCA_025447815.1 Percopsis transmontana
TGTGTGTGTGTGTGTGTGTGTGTGTGTGTGTGTGTGTGTGTGTGTGTGTGTGTGTGTGTGTGTGTGTGTGTGGTGCTGGGGACCAGTCTCAGTACTGATCTTCCTCCTCCTATCCCACCCAGGCATCATTGTGACGTCCTGGTCCGACATGGACCGCGAGGCGAGGGAGCAGTACCTGGTTGTTGTCCAGGTGAAAGACATGCTGGGTCTCAGCGGCGGTTACTCCGCCTCTGCTACCGTCACTGTGAGCCTGACCGACGTCAACGACAACGGGCCGATGTTTCATCACCGTGAGTTTCCCCCCCTCCATCCTCGAGCAAGATGCCTAACCCCTGCCTGCTCTTTGTACTTGTACTTGTAGTCGAGTTCCTTGTCAGTCGCTTTGGATAATAATAATGAAAAAGCTATAGAGTATAAAGAGAGAGTAGTATACATACTTTTACTGCGTGCGTGACCTGGCTTGCTGCTTAAAGCCCGCCCGATGAATCCAATTATTCACACGTGAAAGGACATTTGTAATGACCTTTGGAAACAAACCGGACCTTTTGTGGGTTAATCCTCTCTAAATGAAAGCCCTGCGAAGAGATCAAAAGAAAATTAAAAATAAAAAACCAAGCATGATGCTTTCAGCAATGAATAATGGTGTATTTCTCCCTCATACGGCACTTGTTATGCTGGCGCAGAAGGCCACAAGATGGCCACACATGGTCCTTCTCCTTCTCTGCTGTGTGCCGCGTCACATAATTGCAAGTCTTTATCCGCAGGAAATTGTTTTAGGGAGCAGCTGGTTGCTGGTTCGGTGCTCCTCCCCACAAAGTGGCAGTCATCCAAATAGTGTCGCTAGACGACACAATCACATTTTCTCATCTTCCCATTAGAGTTCAACTAGGATTATAAGGGGTTGCTGCGACTTATATTTGAGCGGCTCAAATTGACCCTCCGCTGCAATGTTCTCCATTCTTATTATACCGCACACCATGCCACGCTCCGTTGACCAGCTAGTAACAATTTACCGTCCGGCTGGGCTCCTATGCTTTTGTTTTGCACACCAGGAGATCGCCCTTAACTCTCATTTAGAGAATGTTTCGCGTGTACAGTATACTCCTATCCACCATTCTATTCTGTAGATTGATTACACGGGCCGCGCGGTGGTGTTAGCATAAATAGGTTTTATACATAGCATGGTTTCATCCAAGTGACATCTCTCAAGAGGCGTGTTGCAGACGTGCTGGAAATTTCCATAACACACAGTTAACCATGATTTATTGGTCGCTGCACCAACTCGTCTGGAAGTCACCGGGGTGGTTTAGTGATGTGTCCTGGTTTACATGTGTTTACATGTGATTCACATGTTGGTGGCCATAAGAGCCGTAGCGTTTCGCGAACACTGGGCGCCACAGTGCACCGTAATGGAGGCGCCCTCTCGTGACAGTTACCGCTCGTTTCCCCAGACCAGTACACGTTCTCTGTCCCCGAGAACGCAGCCGTGGGCGCGACAGTGGGCAGAATTATGGCGGTAGATGGAGACGTTGGCATCAACGCCAGGATGAACTACACCCTGGATGACCTGGAGGAGACCACCACCTTTACGATCCACACGGACCCTGCCACGCAAGAGGGCGTGGTCGTGCTGGCCAAGGTAAACATGAAAACGACGTGCCAAGCGCTCATCTGTTCATTTGATGCCGACCAGCTTACGGTGTTTGCGAACATATATGTACGGTACATACATACACGCATGAACAAATTTATGTTTTAACAAAAACATTTATTTGTTTATATATTTTAATAATTAAATTTCTTTAAATGTCCAAGACCTTCGAGTGGAAGTTGCTTTCATTTTATTAGATAAAACATTTCCTAATTTATTTCACAAGGCATAGTCTTGCGGTAATGAAACCATTTTAAACTGTTCGGGGAATACGCTAATGGTTTGCACTGTTTTCTTATTAGTAACATCATCACCTTAATCAAAAAATACAGCACTTTTTAAGACAGTGCTCCCAGCTGGGGGTTCATGGGCGTTGAATGGATTTTTTCTCCTCCATTTTGTCCAGGAGCTCAAAAGAATAATGATATGTCTGCTGATAATGACCAGCCAAGTGTTGCTGCTTGTCATAGCCACTAAAGTGTCAAGTGATGTACTGTAGGAACAGGCTAAAAAAATACCACGTGCTTCGTCTTTCCTCCACATGTATGTGCTGCATGCAGCCGCTGGACTATGAGAGCAAGCGGCGTTTTGTGATGGAGGCCGAGGCTGCCAACGACCACGTCGACGCTCGCTACTTGAGGGAAGGCGAGTCCAGGGACCGCACCACGCTCAAGATCGTCGTGGACGACGTGGACGAGGCCCCCGTGTTCCTCGCGCCGTTCTACGAGTGGAAAGTCCCCGAGAACGCCGCGCTGGGAACGGCGGTGGGCACCGTGAGCGCCCGTGACACAGACGCCGCTAGCAACCCCGTCAGGTAACGTGTCCCCCCCCCCCAGCAGCACAGTCCCCTAGTAGGAGTGACACATGCCACCTGGCTGCCAGCGCGGTAATACAGACGGTCGGGGGTGGAGCATCCCCGCACGCGGTGAAAAATCATTCCATTTTCAAACGATGTTACTGGCTCGGTGCATCCATTTTTACCCTTGATCTCTCTGGATACTCTGTACATGGTCATATTTATCTCATATTACTTTAGTAGGAAATGAGCCTTGCTGAATAAATCATGACCGTTTTCATACCTCACAGGCTTTTTCTATCTATTGCCCTGGCTTTATCACAAAGCGACACGGCCAGGACGTGGGAATGCAATAAAGCACCATACCAGGTGGCATAAGGAATTCAGATTTGCTGTCATTTGCAAGTGAGGCACGTTGCGATGGAGACGGCAGCACTACAGAGGCCTGTCTAAAGAATGGCAGGTGCTGCATCGTGTTCCTTCTCTAGCCTCTATTAGTGGCCCATTGGTGGTGTGTCACAGTGACAAAATACATTCACAAGGCAATTTACTCAAGGAAGTTTCTGTTTGGTCTGTAGCCGAATTAAATTTCAGTTGGAGGGTTAACTACAAAGTGACCTATCATTTGGCCCGTTATATAGGTATTTGAATTTTTTATTTAATTATTTTAAACGCATTTAGCCAAATTTCCTCTCTAAAAAATATAATTGAGCAAAACAAGCCAGTCAGATTTTACCTCATTTCTAGATTGTAACCAATTGTCCCTGCCCTATCCTCCTACTCACAGTCATGCTTTTTCTCCTAGCTTATTATTAGCACCTTGTCATTTTGGTTTAAGTACAAGCTCTTTGTTTAAGGATATCGAATTTCAGCTGATATAAAAAAGTGCAGCCTAATTCATCTGCCTACAGCATGTTACCAAACGACATTGTGTAAAAGAACTGTGCTTTCTGAGTGTATGTCCCGGTCATTTTTCTTTCAGATATTCAATTGACAAAAGCAGTGATATTGGAAAAGCTTTCAAAATAGACCCAAACAATGGGACCGTAACTGTTGCTAAACCTTTGGACCGCGAGACGGCAAACTGGCACAATGTGACAGCTGTAGCCAAAGAAACAAGTAAGGAGTATTTCCTTTCTTATACAATAGCATCCTGTAATATGGCCTCCTAATGCAACACTTACCTTGAAATAAATAGTAAAGGTACTTTCAACTGACAAATCTATTAATATTTGTGCAGGACGAAGCAAATACTTGAAGTAGCCTAAAAAGGATTTACTGTACTTTGTTCACTCTCCTGTCTTGTTTTGAGGAGAGCAGTTGACCGCCAGGGCAACATTTATCAGTCTAAAGTATTATTTTGACAAAGCTTTTACAAAGCGTTTATGATGCATGCACTCAGTGGCGAATGTCTATACCTTCCCAACTGCAGAGCAGAACCATCTATCCTCCTCTGTGGCAGTGTTAATCAAAGTCCTGGACATAAACGACAATGTGCCAAGGCTTGCGAGAGATTACCGGCCATATATCTGTGAGGGGACACAAGCAGGCGAGGTACAGTATGTTTATTATGATGCATTGATGTTTCTGATCCGCTGTGTGCAGCGGCTTCACAGTTTTCCTTAATTATTGCCAGTAAAATTTTGATTCATCATACTACAATTACAATTAGGTCATTTGTAATTGTAGTATGATGAATCATACTATATGCTAATCCCTTCAGCACATTAAGGCAATATACAAAATTATTTAACAAATGAAACATGTGATAATGTTTGAGTATTGTATAGCTGCCAACAGTCTTTTAGTACTTCATTTACTACATGTGTAAATATGACAAATTACTTAAGCTGATCAAAACGGAGTTAACTACACAAGGTAACTTAATTGAAAGTAGAAGGAGAAAGTTTATTTTTTTTACAGTGTATTACACTTTATATACACTGTATATTACAGTGTGTATTTACAACTGACTGGCTGCCGAGGGTCACATTCATTAGCGTATCCATCTTTGATCATGAAATTCTCTTTGTCACCGCGACTGAACCGAAGGACACTTTGTCCTGTTTCTTATGTTTCCTTTAGGTTATTCAACTGCTAAGCGCTGTGGACCCAGATGAGCCCGTTGAGGGACACCTTTTTTACTTTTCCATGGTCTATGAGAAGCACATCAATCCCAACTTCACCATCAGAGATAATCAAGGTTACATTCAGGCACATTATAATGCAAATCTCTACTAACTTTTCAAACCCTTGTTCCGTTTTGCACGTTTCTCTGGAAACGCGCCATTAAAAGTCCTTTGTCATAGAGGTGGTGCCAATAGGTGACTAATCAAAACAACGACAACAAAACTGTTTCCGGTGTTTTAACAAACACAGGCGCTAGCAGAACGAATTGCTGTTGACACAAACTGAACTACCCACCCGGCCCCTGATTGGGCGGTGGTTCCTGGACCAGATTCTGACTGGGTCCTTAACACGGTTGAATGGAGAGTTCCCAGACTGATTTGCAGACTGTAGCCGATCGTCGAAGCGGAGCTCACAAGACACGGGATGGTCATAGCAAACCCCGCCTGTCTGAAGTCTGTACTGTACTGTACTGAAGTCATTTTTTAACCGTGTGGTGGTTGTGGTTGCAACCATCATATCCCCTCATATCATCATACCTAAACTTGGTCTCTTTTGCTAAAAATGTGCACCGAGACATAAAAAGCGGTTCCAAGCGAGCAGAAACCCATTCTAAGATTCGAAAAACAGATAAGAGCAGTAAAATAACATGAGCCCAAAGCTTCTTAAGAGAACATCCAGTATGCTGAAATACTAATGGTGTCTAACTCAACATTTGGCAATCGTTAGCTTCCTCCCTGTCTGTTCTGATGAGGTACTGTTGGCAAGAAAAATACATAATGAAGGAAGAATTATAACTACAGCCTAGTTGTAGCACAGGCACTCTAACCATAGAGCTACTAGACAGATGATTCGTTGTAATTTCAGCTGACAGCGCCATAGCAAAATGTTATATCCATTATTTTTAATAAAAAAAGTGAAACCGTCACCTACTGTGACAAAGTGATTGCTAGCATGAAGGTACAACTCATTAATGAAATAAATTATAGCAATTATTATGGCTTTGGAAGGGGTGGTGTTTTTTTTTTTTACTGGATTTCATCTAACTTTTTCTGCTATTTCAACTTTTTGGTTTTCTTTTCTTTTCTTTAGCGTTAGTTAAACCCTACAATCTCTACACAAATGAGCACCTCAGGTGAAAATAAAGTAGAAATCTAGTTAAATGGGGAATTATATGTTCTCACCTTTGCATGGATAAGCAAAAAATAGAACATAAAAGGAGATGGATCCAAAAAATAATGATATCCTATTTTCATAAATGTGGTGAGAGATCCTTCAAATTCCCTTTCGCTAACACTGAAACTCTGAGCTCTTTGAGTCATTCGGGGAGCTCCAGTGGTCTTCGATTGGCATTTAGAGTGTCGCTGCACTTTATGTTCAGCTTACCCGTAAATACCCTGCAAACACGGGTTCTCATGCCGCCGTCTCCCCTGACAACAGACAACACAGCTGGCGTCGTGGCACGGCGGAGCACATTCACTCGCAAGGACCGCACTCAGTACCTGCTGCCCGTGGTGGTGCGAGACAGCGGCTCGCCCGCCCTCTCCAGCACCACCACCCTGACCATCGGCGTGTGCAGCTGCCAGCCCGCTGGGCACTGCCCCACGGGCGGGGTGGAGGCCCTGGCTCTCTCCATGGGGGTCAGCCTGAAAACCCTCCTCGGCCTGCTGGTCTGCCTTGCAACGCTCGCGGGTAAGGATGACATTTTATTTCCCGTTGATGTTGCATTGCATTGTATTCACGTGGACATGTTTGTTTTCCAGCTGTACCTTGGATAGTCAGCTGAACATAACCGACTTAAAACGTTCCTGTAAACCCAGATAGGGAGTTATTTCAGCCCTTTGGACCACTTCTCAAGCTGAAGTCATATGCCAATCATAGAGAAGCGTTCAGTTGTCCCAACCTAACAGGTCCAACAAATCTGACACGGAGAATCTAAAATTACAATCAGATCATTTAGTCGATGCTTTTATCCAAAGCAAAGTACAATGAATACAATTATCTTGCATCTTGCTTAAGGATGGATCACATGCATATGCGGAATGAGAGACAAAAGAGACTTAAGACTGTGACTTAGGCTGACCCGGGGCTTCAAACCATGACCCTCCGGCTGGGAGACCACTAGAACTAGATCCTGCCCCCGCATGGAGACCCGGAGAGGAATCGAGAGGGATTTGTACGCGCCCACACAGTCCTGAGAAGAGGTCTAATCAGACCTCTTCTCAGGACTGAACTCAAAACACCTGTCTGGGTTTACAGCCACATGTTGAAATCAGCAGTCGAGTCTGGGTACTATCTTGTGGTAAAAGTGACGTTCTCTTTCAGCGGATCTGATGTGTTAATGTGAGCTAGAGCAGTTCCATCTCACATCATCTTGGCAAGTATATAAATGCCTGGAAAACACTTGAATTTCTCTATAACAAATTTCACTTTCATTTAAAATCCTTTTTTTTTTTTTAACTCACCAGTGTGCCTTTAACACACACATACACCCACACACACACACTCCTAAAAGTGCTGAGCGCTTGCACAGTAATGATGTCTGGTAATGAGCATATTGGTTGCCATACATCAGTAGCAATGCCACCTTGGGACGTTGATGGGTTTGCATAGTGAAGAGCTATATTATGACCTCTGTTGCTCTGTGTAATCCCTCTACCCATCACATGAAAGATTAATGACAGGTCCGTCTATGCTAACATCCTCCAGATAAGTACAATATTTAGGGAAAAACAAAGAAACAGTAAATATCTCCTTATCATTTAACCCATCCCTGCACCAAGAAATAGGGAATCGTTTTTGAGTGAGTTGATTGAACTGACCGCTTGCAGTCTGATTCGCCAGTAACCCCAAATAACGCAGGGAAATGTGAACCGCTCTCACCGCTTTTTAAGCACACTCATGCATTCCGAGCACACACGCCGCAAGCTAACCTAGCTTCTCTGCGCTAGCTAAACGCATGCCCCGGCCGTTTATCTGTAATGAGCCACCGCTGTGTTGTGTCTCCAGCGCTGTCCATTTTAATGCTGATGCTGAGAAGACACAGGCGGAAACTGCGGGAGGGCCCGGGGGGACTCGGGAAGGATCTGGAGCTGCCGGACACCGTGTCCCAGAAGGTGCTGCGCTATGGGGAGCCGGGGGGCGGAGGGGAGAGCCTGGTTCTCTCTCACCCTGTCCCGCTGCGCCCCCACCCCAGAAGACGAGAGCGGAGGCTGCGGAGAGAGGACGTGGCCGCCAGCATTCGCATGTCCCTGCGACACTCCCACCTCGCGGGGCCGGACGATGAGGTCTTCCGACAGTTCATCATGGACCGTCTGGCGGAGGCTGACGAGGACCCCTGCGTGCCTCCGTTTGACTGCCTGAGAAGCTATGCTTACGAGGGGACGGGCTCCCCCGCTGGCTCTCTGAGCTCCATAGAGTCCTGCACCGCTGAACCCGGCGCTGAACACCCTGCTCCCCCCGCGAGACCCTGCTTGGTCCGGCTATCTCCGTGGTACGGAGCCAGGGAGGAGGAGACGACCTTCTGAGGGACGCCCGTGAATGTTCTCTGCATGAACCAAATGTCTGAATCGACACGCACTAGTCGGTTGAGCATAGCCTGTATAGCGTGTGAACCAACCATGCCATTTTAAAGTCCCTGTCCAGGTTAGACCTTTTCTCAGGGTTGTATGGGCGTGTACAGACCCTGCTTGATTGACATCTCAGGGCGGGACAGCTGACACCTCACAGTACAGTATGATTGGTTCTTATGAGCAGATGTAAAACTAGCAGCATAGCTCCGCCCATCTTCAAGCTTAGAGGAGGTCTAACTTTATCCTACCTTTTCAGTACCACCACAAAATAACTATTACTGTACTGGGTATTTTACGTTGCCGATACTATTTTGGGGCTGACTCTATTTACGCTGGTTTGTTTTTATTTATCGTTCATTCCTGTTTATTTTACTGCTTTACACATTTGATCACAATGATATACTGTTTGTATTTGTACTCTATTGTACATTGTATAAATTCCTATTAAGCATGTATATCCATTTTGGTTACATCAGCAGCCGAGTTGTTTTGCTCATCAACTCACTTATTTTTCTAATGATGTTATTTTTAGGCTTGTGTGCAAAGAGTCCAAATTGAATGCTTCAGCGTGTACAATAGAGGTGCGACAAGGCTTTCTCCACCCACCCCCGGTATTACCTGCCCCCACGCTGGGGGCACATCAGCGCCCCGTCAGCACGGGTCTGGACTGGCAAACACTAGAGCCAACTACATTGGCACTAAGACGTGGAGAGGCAGGGAGACGGCGCTGGGCTGATTTGGAAAGCCTAATGAAAGGAAACACTTGAGCAACAGACCCGTGTGAGGCCAGTACATCATAAATCAACACTCCTTTTTATGTGGTCAGCTGCAGTGTTAGCAGGAAGTTCCTGCTTGCCGTTGGTTTGTGTGGGTGGAAACTGGTCGGTAATTACATGGAGATGCAGGTCAACCCCTCCTCTGCTTACCATCAGCTAATTGGGCCGTCTGACAAGGTCACCGTTTTCTGAGAGAGAGAGAGATATATCATTCTCTCTCAAGATGGCTGGATGTTACTTTGCTAACCCGTTGTTGTTGTAAGCGTTATTTTTTTATCAAATATATTTTAGAAGGGAATATTTTGAAGCCAAATTAACTGCCAAGGTATTTTCACATTTCTCCTTCCACCGCTGTGGCTTCTTGTATGTCCGGGCAAACCGCTCAGCTAGCCAATTTCAAGGCTCCACCTGAACTTGAATAGATCCCATACGGTGCACAGTTAGAAACAATCTATCAGACCAACCATTTTAAACCAAATCATCATCGTCTCACCATACTTTCTATAGAAGCAGGTGTCCACGGAAAAAAGTCCTTTCAAAGCAATCTCAACGGTTCAACATGTGGGACATTGAATCTGCTCGCGACAAGCCTGTTGTAATACCTTTTCAATTGCACCTTGGCCTCTAAAGCGATTTCGGCTTCAGGTGTCATTTAACCTTCTGGATTTCTGTCATTTCCCATGGTGAATATCACGGCTAATTTACCCTATCAGCCCTTTTCTTTATAAAATTATGTCCATTACAACAATGTGAAGAATTTGGCTCTCTCGGCTTTGTCGCACTTTGCCTGTTGCTCTCCTGCACAGCTTATAGATTTGGCTCGTCTCTTTAGAACCAGTGCCAAGACGTTGTGTAGAACATCTTTCCAAACGTTCATTTTGAGGCAGCAGGCACAGATTTAGGACAATTTTATTCATTTGCAATATGTCTGTTCAATTAAATTTTGCTATATAGAGATTATGATTTTTTATATATATATATATAAAATGTAAACCTGCCAATATATTATCCAACACGTTGTGTGAACATTATTGGTAAATTATAAAAATCCCTTTACTCTGAAAAACTATTCTTGACTATTGCCATGAATGATTAATATTACTTTTATTATTAAACATTTTCCCAAAATGCATATTTTGGAAGGAACCCCTTCTAATAAGCCAGTGAATATCAGCACGATATGGAAGAATATGGCACTGTTTTTTTGCTAGGTGTAAAACTAATTAAAATCCATTATCGATTGACCGTAAAATTTCAATTGCTGTCCCTCCTCAGCACATTGGTAATCTTGTCCAAAAGTGAAAGGGAACGTGGTTTATTGAGCACAGAAAAGGCGTGATACCTAATATTCAGATGGAGAGTCAAGGTATGTATCAGCAGAATCAATATTTAACTACATTCACTACACTATAATTTTTAACTAAACTGGCACTCGGAGCAATAGTTTTATATGGCTGCCCTTGTATATTACCATAGCTGTGATCGCTCCAGTTTGTGTGTACGCTGGAGTCAAACCTGACAGAAAATGTGGTAAAAGATTATGCAAACGTTAATATTTTAGTCTTTACAGAATACATTTTCTTCAAGTATTTCATGTTAGCTCTGTAATGAGTCTCAATCCTCAATCCTGAGGTGTAGGGATCGCCAGTTCTTCAAGCAGATTTAGTACTGTACATTAGTACATTACTCTAAAAGTTAAAAAAAAAGTATTTCTATTTGTATAATGTTCAGTGAATTTTACAGTTAGCAGTTTGACACCATCACTTTTTATGTGCTTTTAAGGGCTCACAACATTTTGGGGGTCAAGGAATTTAGGGCAATATTAAAAGCGTTCAATAAATTAATGAAAAATATCAAATGAAGTGCTTTTAATTAGCCTCTTAGAATTTGTGACTTTTTAGGGTCTTCCTGGCAAATCACACATCTCATCTCATCTAAGGATGAAAGTCCCCAATTTACGCAAAACAAGCGTTGCAATTAGGCTATACTCATCTACTCAAAAAAATCATCTACTAAAATCATCTAACCTGTTGAGGGTAAGAAAAAACTGTTAATATTATTATGCAGTATGCCACTTTCACACACACAAATCAATGTTCTGTAACCAGGTACAGTAATGTGTATGCAATAAATCAATGTGAAGTAAACACCCGGTGCATATGCAGAAACTATGGATATATGCGACCAAACAATAAGCACCAAACAGCTTAACTTGGTGTCACACATTATTTCAGTAATTTCATGTTTGCAGCCCTAATCAAAGTTCAGTCAAATAATCATTTCCCAAAGATTTATTTGATTGATATTCATGTGTCCGTGTGAGACTCTAGAACTTGTTTATGTGCTGGTAACATACAGTACACAAATTACAATATAAATTCTCTCAAATGCTGATTTTGTCTTCATAAACATGTCCATATTTCCATCTGTCAAATGAGATTATGTTATAAGCGTAAACATTTTTGCACCACATATGTAAGCATGAAATTGACCTTTACCAAAGGTTGGGTTCAAACACCCTTCTGTGAATTCACGTGTCCTTGAACGGGTGAGTGTATTTTTAGTAATTTAAATCAATAAGGCATAAATAAGGGTCATAATAAAATATATGGTAACAGTTTATGTGAAGGGGTGTGCATAAGACTGAGATGACACCATCATAACCATGACATGACACCTGTGTCTTTATGAACGTTTATGACGTTTGTATTTGTCATTAAGTGTCATTCAGTAAATTAATGTCAAGTTTTAAGTCAAGTTGACATTGTTTGGGATGTCTTTGTTATGACAACTTGACTTTAACTAAGATGATATAACCTGTCAGTGTACTGTACCACAGCTGGTGTTTGACTTCACATTTAGACATCTTGCTCAAGGATGCTTAGAGGTCAAACTGGACATGTCAGGGATGGAACCCTTTTGGCTGGGAGTTGAACACTCTACCCACTAGTTTCTCCAGCCCCTATCATCCCCACCACAGCCTCGTGACGTGAGTTCATTGTACTTCTTTAGGTCTGTGGTGTGAAACTCGTATTATGGAACACCAAAGGCCACGGATACAAAGTGAAAAGTCCCATTAATAAAGAACAGATTACTTTCGGTTGCTGTCAAGGCCCTCTGCCTGCTAAAGGATTGATACTCTCTCATTAAATCAGCCCCTTCAAAAGGTCTGCAAGAGTGCCAAATGTAGCTCAACAAACGGCACTGGACAGCTTCAATGGTGTTATCCAGGCAGTCGGATCAGCTTTTGTTATTCTTTTATGGAAGTGTTTATCTGTTATTTCACTGTATTTCCCCCCCTCCCCCCACCCCCCCCCCACACACACACACACACACACACACCAAACCCACCCCGCTTAATTTTTCTCCTGAGAGCCACAGGGTTTGTTGTTCACTTCTTGTTGTTTTGAGCCATCATTCACCATGCAGGCTTTTCTTCTGACGGGCGACGGAGCAGGGAAATGAGAAATGACTCTCCCAATTTAGCTGCTCTTCTTTTTTGCACTTGCCTTATTATTACCCTTGCACGTGCGTACACACACACACACACACACACACACACGTCTGCATATGCTTTCACCTGTGATTATAGTGAAGTGTTATTAAAAAGTAAAAAAATAAAAGACACCCAAAATGGTAAACGGCACACTTGCTCGAAAAACCCAGCCTGCTGTCTCTGACACCAAAGTGAAAAGGAATGGTTCTGGCACACCACTAATTATCTGCCATTCATAATTGATAGAGGTCCAAATATAAATAATTTAAATGGAAGTTAATTTTATTTAAGATGTTTTGTCATTTATACTTACCTTGGGCACTGCTCAGATGTGATGTAAACATGGCCAGGTAATTGCCCCATAATTTGCCCATCGCATTTAGTTTATCACGTTCAAAGGGCAGGCAAAAGCTGAATCCATCGCCTTGTTCCGCCACCGCAGCAGTTCATCAATTCCCCTTAGTCAAACTCACCTCGGAATACTGACCATGAGTGATGGATGGACCGGGGTTATGGACCCACAGATGCCGGTCCTGATACCACCTTTATTTTTAGATGTGACTCTAGATATCGTCTGACTGCTTCATGTGAAAAGGGGCTTGCATTTCTAGATAAATACACAACAAACTATATGAACAATACTATAATATTATTATCGTACAGATTTACTTATTTGTCACATTGGAGATCTATCATGTGGGACAGATATTGTAGATACTGCAGATAGATAGATAAATAGATCACAAAAAGTATCAATAGGTGCCTTTGCAGAATGCTCCCTTCTTAGCCCCGGGCTGAATGTTTTTAGCCCAGGGCTAAGTCAATGTTTGACACTACACTATTTTGACATGCGCTCACTATAAACATGGTTGCAAAATTGCCTGCACTGACCTCGCTACACAGTATAAACTACTGCTGTGACGTCCCAATAGATTTCAACCCGGGGATAGAGAATGTCTATCCCAGGGGCAAAACCACAGACTGTAAAACACGGGCCGTGCGGAGGTGTTTAATTTCTATGGTACCCTCTTACAATTGGCTGAATGGATCAAGTGATCTCACTGGAACAATACTATTTTTTTTAAATGAACCCCATCACACAATTTAGAAGAGATAAATTAGCTATTGAGACTTTAAAGTCTCAATAGCAACTTTGTGTTTCTAAGGTGAGGTAAGTATTTCAGCTTTAGTTTCGAACCTGAGCAGCGAAGACACAACTAAATATTCTAGTGTGTGTCTGAGTTGCTTGTTTTTTGCGTGTGTGTGTGGTTGGACTACATTTACATGCATGCATCTCCGTGCGTTTGTCTATATCTCCTTCGAAAACAGTCCCCGTGACCCAACCGTCTAACATTTATCTGTCACCATTGTGTATGCGCATATTGTGCTCCCAGAGTCAAAAGAAGCCATCGATGCAGTCCTCAGAAGTAGCACATCATTAATAACGGAGGGACCTTTGAAGATCCAGCATAAATGTCTAATTAGGTTTGGTAACCTTTAGGAAACTGAAGCGGATGAATGCTAAACAGGCGCAGGGATCTGGTACTGCATGGCAAACCAAGCACTCAACATGTGGGACAATGCACTGGCATTGAGCAGGTTAGTTCGCGTACCTGAAAGGGCATGCAATTTAGGCCACATTATGGGCGCATCCAAACTCATTGGGCCAATTTGGGCCCAATTTATCGCAGTTAACCGCCCTGTGTGCGTGTGTGCACGTCATGGCGGAATGAGGGAAATGAGGGAGGCTGAGCGGTGTTTTTTTCCGCCCTTCAAGCGGAGCCAATCATGGTACGACACTGTGTCCGGGCCTGTACACCCCCTGTAGGAACCATGTGAACCAAGACATAATTATGGAAATAATAGCAGAATAGTAGAACACATTGCGGTGCATTTTTCTTTTCTATTCAATCCTTTATTTAGTTTTTGTTAGTAGTACACAGTAACACTAAGTAATGTTTGTGTATTATTATAATTACTGCCAATAGAGTAAACTGACATGGTTTAATATGTGGAATAATAATAGGGGGATTATAAGGTTGTATCAAATGAACCTTTATTACAGGATTGGGGAATTGTGATCCGTTTGTTAAAAATTATATTTTTCCTCGAAGTAGTTTAATCTTTAAAAGTAGAGTGAGCGTGTGATGAAAGGATTAATGGTATTACACAGTTAAAGATGGCCAAATGTAATATGTAAAACAAACAAAAAAACATTACAGAACTTTTAAGAGATAGATAGAGAGATATAAATAATGTGTGTGCCGATGTGATACTCATCTTTCTTGTGTTGCTTGTCTTTCATCAAAGAGATGTAATGCTGCCTCTAAAGTCACAAAACATTAACTCTGACATTCTGACTGATAAAATGTTGACGCCAGTTCCCTGCTAAACCACAGACCCACTGTATAGTAGGCTATACCAAATTTGCAAAACACCAAGACATAACACACACACACACACACGCGCTAAATTGTCAAATCCCAGAGCAAAATCAGAGAGACTCTTAATGGCGGCGGACAGCCTGGCTGTTGGCTTCATCAAAGTGCAGCGGAAATGCAGATCGGTGTCCTGCAGGATGCTGGGAGTTGGATCCGCTTCTTGAGTCTGCTGAATTTGAAACACAAGCGGGGATCAGACGAAACCTTTCCCATGTACAGTAACTATGTAAGCTGTCTATGCTATGCAAACTATTTAAGAAAAATACAATTTTACACTGCAATGCGTGTAGATTTTTTAAATAATATTTGATTAAAGATGCTCTGTGCAGTTTTAAAATGTCCTAATGGGCCTCTGTTCTACGGTAAGAACAGTATTATAATATAATAACTAAAAATGGATTTTCCAAACTTACTGCGTTGCAGAATTAGAAGACCACGATTTTTCCTATCTCCATGAAAGCAACATGGAGGTGACTGCTTCAATGGAAGAATGGGTCAAAACTACTTCCCCCGTGAGATAGCATAACAGGCTAAACGTTCCTTGCAATAAGTTAGCTAGGTATGTGTTGACTTGCATTGAACAAAGCTAATATAGGTTGCAAGTAAGCCAATTTGCTTTAAGAGTTACCTTGTTATCTTCTGAATCAGCACAAACTAAATATGTAGGCTGTGAATAATCCACAGTGTTGGTGGTTTCTTAATTCATTTAAAAATCATAGCAGATGGGTATCCACAGGGTCGATTGATGAGCAGTAATAAGTTTAATTGGCTCCGTGCGAGCATTTGTGGCAGGCATATTGGATGATTTTCAAGTGATTCATTTCAATGGGGGGAAAAAAAAGGGATGAAAATATATCATAATATTTTAACACCAGCACTACACTGGATCAGGATGGCGTTTGAGCGGTGTGGAATAACTGTGCTTGCGTCAGTGAACAAGAACACTATTATTAATAATAATAATAATAATACAAATGAGTAGTAAAAGTATGCATTGATACAGCTGTTAGATAGAGGTTATACTGCATAGATCTTTGTGTACCGTGCAGTGTATTGAGCCAACTGTGACACTCCCGTCAGACGCAATTATCTCAGTGTATACACATTACGGTTTATTTGTATTTATCTGTTGATTTAAGGCGAACCTCTATATATCCCAGTAAAGAACAAGCTCAGCTCATAATAGCTACCAATATTGTGGGTGCAGGGGGAAACAAATGTGGCTCCAAGCGATTCTAGGTGTCACAACAAGGTAGTTATTGAGCGTAAAAGCTATATCTGTAGCAATTTTGTCACGTCATCGTAACAATCGACCAGCTGTTTTGTCATTAGCTGTTGCGGGGGTTCACCTCCACTGTTTGACGAGAACAGAAATGGGCGATAACGTTTAATGAATCACTGAGTTTTCGGAGAATCTCCCTCAGATCACAGGAAGCATATGCGAGTGGTCACCCCTAAATTAGATACATCCCACCCTCTGACTGAAAAGTCCAGAAAATGTTATTACAGAGTTACAGATTGCATTTCAAGGCGAAATGCAATTTCAAACATCTCTCTCTCTCTCTAGAAAGGTGTCAACTGTGCTGCCATATTGATGGAGCCGAAGGTCTATGGAGACCTCTAATTTTCTGAGTGAACGGCCCCACAAAGAGCTAATGACATGTTAATGCTGACTGGCAGACATTAGGGAGGCCAGGCGACAACCGTCGCAGTCACTTCTGAGGGATGGGCCCTCTGTGTGTTTTGGTCACGCAAACAAACTCTTTAAATACAAATAGCATGTGCCACTGGTGGCTGTCAAGATAGGTAAAATCTAGGGAGGAACTCAATGTGGTTAAGGCACCTTCTAGCCTAAACTCTGTTCTGTTGAAGGCAACGTGAATAGGAACAAATGAGCCAACGACACATTTGGTAGACTCGCATAGTCGTATGGGAGGTGAATAAAAAAACTTTTTATTTCTGCTGAAGCAAGTCACTTAAAAAACGAAAAAACACTTACTTCTCTCTGAACAACAAAATAACAAATGTAAACTACATACAATAATGTGCTTGTAATTAGAACATGTAAATAAGCCAGTGATGTGGTGAAAATGTTTGCAAAACTTGGACCTTGAGTCGCTGAAGTCAAACTTCAGAACTTTCAATTGTTTCACTAGTTTGTCCTTCCGAGACTTTCCTGACACCAACGCCGGCATCAATTTGGCAGGAAGGCAGGATACCATCTATGTTTACCTTAGCGAGCGGGGCTGCGCGGGGGTGCAGAAGGCAGGGTTGCGAACGGCACAAGATTGAAATATGCCACGGCAGATTTTTTTCAAATTCCTTATCATCTCGCTTGCTCGCACACCCCGACCCCCACCCGCCCCTCCTTGTGTGGGTTTACCTGTAAATGTATCTGTTAGTCTGTACGTGTTTGGCCGGGCTTAGCCGCAGATTGCTTTTCTCTGGCCCTCTTCAGTGTCTGCAGCATATGGCCATTGTGATGGAGGCTAAAAGGAAATGACAGGCTATTTGAAGATGCTCTAGTTGCCGCGTCATGAATAATGCAGGGGATGTGGAGAGCAGGTACTCGGTGCGAGCTTCAAAGTTTATCGGCCTCCTCCCCCCCTCAGCTCACCGGTGGAGAGAGAGACCAGAGCCCTGTGGGGAGATTAGGCCGCCACAAGCAGGGACCTGGTCAAACTCAATTAAATACCACCCGGATAAGTCCGGCCCTCTCATTGTTCCATTTGGCTTTATTAGAGAAATAAACACCTCGACATCGAAACAGAAAGAGGAAGCAGCCGGTGAATTATTAAGCAGGGGCTCGACTGTGTCTGCGGGACAAGGTTGTTTTTCTATGCAAATGAGCAGAATGCACGATACATGATTGATGAACACTGACGTTATTTTTGTCGGTTGGGCGTTATACGTAATAGTAAAAAAAGTCTTAATGGGGAAACGGGAAATATATAGGGAAGTGACACATTCACAGGGAAGGGAAACATTCATTTAAATTACCTTAGAACTGAGCTTTACGCGTTGGTGGTTTTAGAAGGTGTTACTCTTGCGATTTTACATTTATAGTAATGAACAAGGATGAGATCAACACAAAGAATATCTCCCCCCCCCCCCCCTCACCACCCCAAACTTCTCTCACCGCAGTTCTCTGACCATTTTTGGTTTTAAAGCTGTCCCAGTGGCACCGCAGGCCTTCACAAATGCTCCCAGTCGGACTGCAGGTGTTGTTGCAAACACTGACACCTCTTACACATACTGTGCGGGGCCGAGCTAATGATGATAAACCTGTATAAGGTTAGAAAGCGTCACTAATTAGGCCTACGTCGATTATGGCCCATTAATGCTGATGTTGCGCTGACATGTTTTCGCCAGTCATCACCGGCGAGGGCCTCTGTGCATCATAGTCTAATTACTTTAACTCATCACTAAGACGCTCCAGACATGAAGATGTTCACCTTGGACTTCCCATCACATTCTTGTGGTTGTTATTGCACAGCGTGGAATGTTCTCTTTATTTGGTATGAGACAAGATTTTCAAATATCTTACACAATGGAATTTGATCACAAGCTGTGTTTCGCCACTAAAATATTCTTCATGTAGTACAGCGTTCTATTGTATCCATAGTTATTTTCACAGTCTGCACTAGCTGTGTGTTTCTAGGGTCCAAAGTGAGGAAAACAAGGCGGGTCTTTTAATTTGTCACAATTCTTCAATAACCAAACAAAAAACACAAACCCGTCTTTGAACACAAATAAAGGTTTTCCAACCGCAAACCGAAACTATTGTCTTTTCTGCTCATCACAAAACCCAGCCAGGGCCACCTGCTCTCCCTCACCCTCATCTCAGCCTCTTATTAGTCCCAGCTGTGCTTCGTGTTCGGCCCCCTGGCTGGGTGCTTGTGGGAGTTGTAGTCCTTTCATAGTCCTCCAGCTATGGATTATGTCTCTCATGACATAACAGTCTCAATTATGTCTTTGTGGATAGACAAAAAAAAATCAAGTAGGCTACATTTAGTTGCAGCATGTTACATCACAGCGTGTTTCCCTGAGTAAGGTGGGGTAGTCTTCACTACATCTGACGTTTTTGTTAATTTTATCTCCGATTCGCTACTTTTTCCCAGTGTTCCCCAGACACTCGACGTTTACACCCGGTGTCCGTCAGGCACTCGAACAAATGCACACACACATGCACCCGCATCCCTCACAAAGGTATTCACAGTGTACTGGCCGGGTCTGTGGCCCATTCTAATGTGGGCGGAGCCACAGTGTAAACCGTGGTCGGGTTGGACATCAGGAGATCAATGGGCGCTGCTGAAGGAAACAGAATAAAACATGCCCGCTGCATCTCCCTTTGATCTTCCCCTTCTCCCTTTCAAAAGGAGCAAGAGCAGGGGAAGGAGAGGGCAGTGTCCGGGCCCCCAGAGCCTCCGGCAGCTAGCCAGCCACCACGCCGTGGAGGGACCAGCCGAGAGAAGGCTGTGGAGGGCCGAGAGCTTTGTGAGGTGTCTCTCACGCTGCGTAATATTCCCCCCGCATGCTTAAATATGCCAGGACCGATCCCAAGAAGGCGCGGAGTTAAGCTCACATTTCAAACTTATTTCTCGGGCTTCGTCTCAGAAAATACTGCAAAGCTCTTGAGATAAATGTCTTCAGACCCTCCAGAGGAAGTGATAACGACTGAGCTACTGTAACCTGGTTAACCTCTCACCTCCAGAGCTGCAGGTCAGGACATTAACAGACAGACGCACATGCACACACGCACACACGCACACACACATAGTGGTTTGATTCATGTGTGAGAACAATCGGAAATATTTCTACAATATAATAATATAATATTTCAACAGTTTAAGGCTAAGGATTCAAAGAGCCATTAAAAGCCCTTCTTGATTAGGGAAATCAAATCCAGTAGATAAGATGGAAGCACTCTTTTTGCCGTTTGTAAGCTGTAACACTGTACAAAATAATTGCAAGATAAATGATCGCACCTGTGTTGCACATTGTGCCAAAAGGCTATTGCACAAAATTATTTCTTTAACAGGGAGCCAGCAGGTCAGACTCTATTAGCGGTGTTCCAGCGGACAATCTGAGGGGAAAGTGTGTTTCTCATCTCTCCATGAGACTCTGAAATTGGGCCCCTTTCTGTCAGGGCAATTTGATGATGATGCATGGTTATGATAAGAATTGAGTGAAGTGTCTGTAGCCCCCGAGGCCTTCCTAGCCTGGGCTCTTTTGGGCCAACATGAGTAATCAGCCAGGGTCTAGATTGAGCCACTGATAGCAGAGGGCCCCTGATTGCTCATAAGTGTCCCTGAGCTCCAGGCATTTACAGACAACGTTCTCCTGATTTTGATTGACGGTTAGTCTGTTCGGAGTGGCTATCAGAGCTGGATTTCCAATCAGATGTCTCTGTTTGAACTTAAGCCCATGTCCTTTATTGGGGGACAAAAAAAAAACTGTGAGATCTGCAACGAAGTTTCAATCAATCAAAACACTGTCAAAATGTACGTTTTAAAAAACTGTATGTTATATTTGTTTTTTTGCTTGAATTAGGTTCCTCCCAACGTATACAGTGTATATACAAAATGTTCATTTCTGCATTAAAATTATATCTCCATTTTCATTTAGGCATTTTGTTTAGGTTGCCTTCCCTCTCCTACAGTATGTATGTATAGAATTTCATACACGTGGGTACATACAGTTTCTGGTTGTGTGTCGTAGACAATACACTCTCCCACAACGCAAGGTAACCTGGGAGAGCTTGAGCGAGTTCACTACTTTTTTGACTGCCCATTATAATGTGCTGGCTCACGTGGTGTTGCCTCATAATTCATATTTTCAGATGTTCCTCGTTTGCCATCTTCAAAGCACTGGAAGCTATGTAAATACCTGTAAGCAGATAACATATTTACATACCCAAGTGAAGGTGCATAGCACTCCCATTGCAAGGCGTTGCATCACGCCGAATTACAGTGCTGTCAATTGTTTTCATGAACATCTGAGAGCTGTCAAGACCGGCTCCATCTACGGTGCCTTGTGCTCAATTTGGATTCTACATTGTCACCGATAGTATGGTTGAATTAATTAGGTTCATCACATAACAGTTTGCATGTGTTTTCGCAGGTGTGTCACGTACAAGATGTCCGCCTTTGTTATTTTCTTCTGTAAAAATAAGTGATCTAAAGTACATCAAGCCCCAAGAAGAAGAAAAACTTAATTTGACTTAAATTAGATATAGGAATAATATTTCACAGTTGATTGAACATGCATTTTTAGGTTTAAAGCTGCAATTCATTATTAATTATTTGGAGATGGCTAAATTATGGCTGATATCAGCTGAAACTGTCACCAAAACAAACAACTATGTCCTGGGATCTTTTTTACAGCATTAGACACAGAGCGTCAGACAGGCTGTGCGTTACAGAGTTATTGTTTAGCTCCATTATAATCGATGGATTCTTTGATTATATTTTGGTCACAAATGTTCTCCACAGTTGGAAGAGAAGGGAAAATTAGGTACAGGTCACAATTGGGCATAATTACCCTTCAACGATTGCCCCCTAACAGTAAAATATATGCACTGTAGAAAGTGGGTAGAAATTATCGTTAGCAGCAAGCTCCATTTTTATGTTGCCGTGGAGGTGTGGGCGTGGTATAGCTCTGTCTGTATGGGGGAGGGCGTGTCGGAAGGTGTGGTTCACGGGACTCGTGGGGACTCGGGACAGGTGTGGCTAGCTGGGCTAATGAGGCTGTCTCCACAGAACAAGGAGTGTGTGAGCAGACCCGGGCTGAGACCCAGCCGAAGCAGGAGGGCGAGGCCGGTGGGGGAGCCTTACCCCGGCGGAGGCTGAACGTATACCATATTATTTGAAAGAAAAACAAAAAAAGTATGCTTCAAAGTTGCAGATTGGAGCTTAGAAAAAAATATAATGCTAGACACACCTGTACGTTCTGTGGACGTTTCAATACGCCATGTTTCAAACGTAGGTGCAATGTTATCAGCATCATCATTTTGCGCACATGCACAAACACAAGAGGAACACCAGGGCTAATTTGCCGAAGGCTTCCTTGGAAGGCAGACAGTGTGTCAAGCATTCATCACACACGCCTCTGTGAGGCGTCAAGCGGGTTGCTTTGTCTTCATCGGGCCTTTTAAGTACAAAGCGTCATCAAAAAGAGGTGTGAAACAAATGGAAGGCTCTGCCCCCCCCCCCCATCTGCCTCCTCGAGTTCATGCATTATATTATTTAATTTTATTTCGATTTCCTTTGTCAGTGCTGATTGTTGGTGTAGGCAAACTGTGTAAATGTCATTTGGTACAGTAAAAAAACAACATCGGTCTCGTTCTGTCATTCTCTGAAGCCGATCTGTTTTACCTTGATAAGATAAAAGAGTGCAGGCATATCACGGCACCGTCTGATGTTACAGAAACACTTCCACGGTGGTCTTTTAAGGAACTTGATGTCCATTTTATTTTCAGCAAAAAGGATAGAAACATCTGTTGCACAATTCTGCCTCTTCAAAATAAATAAGGATACATATTTGATTTACATGTTGACATTCAATTGTAACAGAACGTGTTTTCGGCTGGATGAAAAGAAATAACATCTGCACAATATCATTATCATACAGTGGTTGCTTCACCACCAACAACAAATTGTGGCCATTGGAGATCTTGTTCTGCCGACAATAATTCTCAAAGACAATATGCTCGACAGAAGCATGTACATAACCTCACCCAACTAATTACTGTCACTCCGTTTCCTAGAGTCTAGTTTGCATTAATCTGGCAATAAAGCACAACAAGGACTGATCCCTCGGTGAAGCTATCATAAAGACTGGATGTTTTCAGGCGCCTTAATATAAAAAAGGAGAACAACGTGTTCCCTGTAAAAGCATTTTACATTTCAAAAATCATACATTGAACCTGGAAATATAAATGCTGAAGAAAAACAGACTCAGACAAACACCACATTGTAACATTTGGAGATTAGAAGAAATTGTACGTTATCCTCTATTATCGAGAGCAGACATCAAAATACCAAGAGAGTGTTTTATCAGTTTGCGCAACTTAGTTTTTGAAATCAATTCCTTGGCTCAGCAACTTGAGTATGTGGTTGTACTTGCTGTGCAGTTTTGTTTTTGATATACTGTGAGTGGTATGATCGAGTCAATGAATGTTGTTTATTAAATGTCTGTGAAACCCCTGTCTTACCCCTCCCACCAGAACGTATTCACTAGCGATTAGCCGCTGGGGACAGAGCACTTTGGGAGAAACGTATGTTTATATTTAGCAAAAACAGAGCAAAGGAATGCGTCAAAGCAAGAGTGGCGGGCTCATAACCCTTCGCTGGAATGAAAAGAACAAGCACTCGCTTAAAAACTCTCCAACACGTAGGCAGTCGGCAGCCAGCGCCTGGACCGTAGCCCAGAAGTGAAACCTTAAACGTCCTTCGCTCACAAGGTTTCCTCAGAAGTCGAGACACTTTTTCAGGGCTTCGTCAAAACTCGCTGTGTCCCGCTAATTGAAAATCCACACGAGGGAGGTAAACAAACCAAAACCCTTGACGTCAAAGTTTTTTTTTTCCTACCATTTTCATCCAATCTTTCCAATACTGCTCCACGGCAGATCAGTTTGTTTTCTCCGCTGACAATAAATTACTGTTGTTGAATTTCAAAGTCCCGGGAGATGTTAAAGAGAGTCATGTTGGGGGCTATGAGAAGATGTTGGTGCCATCGCTGTTGCCATACAGGTCGGCTAGCTTTTTGAAGCGTGGGCCCCAGTTGCTGAGGTAGTCGTAGTTCTGCTCTGAGTCTGTGCTCAGCGACTCCAGCGAGCTGAGTGACTCCGCCACGGAGCCGCTCCCTTCGAAGGCGTACGTCTGCAGAGAGTCGTAGGGGGGCGCTGATGGGTCGACGTCGGCGTCCTTCAGGCGGTCCCAGATGAACTCCCGGAACACCACGTTGTCGGGGAGGGACTTGTAGGCGGGGGGGCGGGCGGACGGCGGGTAGTGGAAGAAGGTGGGTGTGTCAGGGGTGACGTCCCGCCGCACCTTGGGGTCTCGGATGACGTTGAGGTTGCGCAGGGTGACCATGTCGAAGGCCTCTGTGTCCTCCTCCCCGCCGCCCTCGTCGTCGTACCGCACGATGTTCTCCCGGATGTCCCGCTCCTCCTCCAGGATCAGGGGCTCCTTCTTCCTTCGACGCATGGTCACGATCATCAGCACCATGACTGCAGAGAAGGAGAGACGCTCGGTCAGGGTGGATTGTTTCTACTGCCTCTACTTAACAGTGCAATTCAGCCTGGAAGGTCACAATAAAAGAACTGTACTTTATTCACTATACAATAGCAGAGATGTACTTTCCCTTTGAAGAAGTCCGCTGATCTTTGGGCTTTTCCCTTTGGTTGCTGTATTTATTTATATATATACACGCAATATATACTGTATAAAAACATTTTCCTCAACCTCTATTGGGTTCCATTGTATCTCAAAAACTGAATTCTACCACATTTACCATGTTTGTCCAAGCGGTTTCTGGTATTTTGTTTCACCAACATTTGCTGGAGCAATGCTCTTGTCAGTTTAACATTCTAGAGGATAATTGAAGAAGACGGCGTTTAGACTTTCCACACAGCAGTTACACAACCTGAATTTTAGACGTAGGACAAATAGGATTACCTTAACTTGAATACGCCTTTATGAAAGCTTCTTGAACTCTATCAGCCCAGTTTTGCAAGGCATGGCGAAAACGTGACCCAACTGGAATCTGTAGTCCTCCGATAACTTACCGTGAGCCCTCCTCTGGCCCATGCTCCCCTTCCCATACATTACTGCTGAAAATAACTCTCTGCCCAAGCAAACTGGCAAATGTCTAATGATCCTCTATCCATCAATGTCACGCCGCTGCCAGTGAAATATCGCTCCGCGGCTCCATATTTCTCTTCCTTTGCAGCGTCAAGCTACTGTGGGCCAGAAAGAGGCCCGGCAAACGAAGGCAAATGTCACTTCACATCCCATAATAAGGGGGCAAACGGAGGAGACACTGGGAGGGGAGGAATTAGCTCTTCCTCGGCCCACTCTTTGGTGCTGTTGATAATACTAGAAGTATTACAAATTAACATCTCCTTCCAGCTTAACAGCGTCTTGAAATATTTATGAAGCTCTCACAGATTGCCCCCGTGTTTGTTTGTTTGTTTTTACTGATCTGAGACAAAATGGTAAAAAAAAAAAATTGTCTTTGAAAGTCTCTGTGACGAGTCATCGCACATTATTTATCTTTTCAATTCAGTAGGGCTTCTCCAAAGTGAATTACAAAGTGGCACATTGAAACAGAATATTCTCTGCACTTTCCAGCAAAGCTCTTTGGGGAAGGCAGGCGCTGTGCGCTGGAGGCCGGCCAATAGGCAATCATGTTCTACCAGCGACGCACAGCGGACGCACGTGCAGAGAGCGTTGGTACCGAGGTACCGGTCCGTGTGAAGTGACAGCTCAGCAAAATGCAGCTAGGAAGCCCCTAGACTTTACCCAGAGAACTGACTGTGCTGTTATTTATGTATGTAAATTACAATTACAATAATTTAGCAGATGCTTTTATCCAAAGCGACTTACAATTACATGGTGCTATTACATGGAGCAGATAGGGGTTAGGCATCTTGCTCAAGTAAGCTTACAGGTAGGCCAACTCTGGGGCTCAAACCCGCGACCTTCCGGCTGGGAGTCCAACACGCAGACCACCAGACTATCCTGCCTTCCATCGACCATTGATCCATCATTTGCAATAAATTATGATCAAGGTGAGTTTTCTGTGCTGGACCCAACAGGCGTGCATCATTACAAGGAGCTTTCTCATTACAGTGGGTGCTCTAGAAGAATCCTTCCCGTGCTCCGTCACCGTATATACAGTAGTGCTGTTTGGCATGGGACTGATTACTTGGTGATTTTGTCAACGTAATGCCCCCACCTGGGTCTCTGTGCTGCAGTGTGAGACAAGATAAGAGGCATGCAAAACAGATACTGGGCTTGGGATATTAATGGCAACTCACAGAGTACTTGATTGAACTAGACAAGGCAAACTCACAGCAAAACACCACACCAACCGACAAAATGATAAAATCACAGACAAAGAGCAGTGTGTCATGGACAGCAAGACTGAAGAACAGCACTACAATCAAGTATAACCAATTAGACGTTTTAAATGCCTAAACTGGCATTAGGAAACTTTGGAGTGAGCAAACATGTGAAAGGCTAGTGCTCTATGTCAGCTGGGGAACATTCTTTAATGGTTCAATCTGACGTGAAGCACTGGTTTTACTCTTTTACATTTTACCTCATCCTTGCTCAATTCTCCAAAGTTGCCGACTACACATTTAATAGGAAAACCAACCATGCGATCATGTGTAAACGTAATCCCATGTGATCAACCTAAGATTAATTCATTCATTAGCGGTGAACAGTTCTAGCTAACGTGCACACAGGCCACGGGTGACCCAAGACGTGGCAGCTTGCTAGTGGAAACAGGCAGGGAGGCAGGAAAGGCTCTACTGCCGACGAATAGCAAGACAAAGAGCAACTTATCAACAGGAGTTATTAAACTCATCCACGGCGGCTAACGGCTAGCATCAGTAGTGCTGAGGTAAGTGTCTGCTGGCGCTGATACGAGGAGAAAAGGACAGAGAGAGAGAGAGAGAGAGAGAGAGAGAGAGAGAGAGAGAGAGAGAGAGAGAGAGAGAGAATCTCAAACAAATAGAGAGACAAAACAAGAGAGAGAGATAGACACAGAGACTCTCGAGTAAAAGAACAAATCAGCACGCAGAGAGTCCGGGAGATCAGAACGCTGAGACATGTCACCTCAGGTCTGGCTTCCACAACGAGCGCATGAAATCAGCGCCTCAGCCGCTGCCCAGGCCGGCCCTGGGAGAGGATAGAGGGGCTCTGGGAGGAGACGCTAGGGGTCCTCAGGTGGAGGGCTGGAGGGGTAGGCGGCCAGGGAACGACACGGACAACAGCTAGGAGAGGCAACACACTGATCCAGTTGAGCCAAACAGACGGGGCACACACACACACAGACACGCACAGACACACACACACAGACACGCACAGACACACACACACAGACACGCACGACACACAGAAACACACAGACACACACGCACAGACACACACACAGACACAGACACACACGCAGACACAGACACACACACAGACACACACACACACGCACAGACACACACACACAGACACACACACACAGACACACACGCACAGACACACACGCACAGACACACACGCACAGACACACACGCACACACAGACACGCACGGACACAAACATCACACACACACATTGCCATGCACAAACACATACACACACAGCCACGTGCACAAACACACATAGCCAATCACATGCACTCACACACGCACATATGGACACAGATACACATGCACAAACACACACACAAACCCACATAGCAAAGCACGCACAGGCGCACAGCATTCCTACACAAACGCGTAGTCACACATGCACAGCAATGCACAAAATGCACACACACACACCCATGAGGCTTGAAGGTATATTAAACTGCAGGCCATTAGCTGGAAGCCCGCGTCCTAGGGCCATGCCTTGCAGAACTGAGCCAGCGCTCATCTGCAAAGCCGGGTTCAGCCCAGCGCGGCCACATTCCTTCATCGCAAAAAAATAAGCCATTTTCCACAACGGCCAAAAGGGATGTGAACTGGAAACAAAAAACACTGTTTGACCCCATCCACACATCGTTTAGGTCACTGTGTGTAGCTTACAGTCTCCCCAACGTTCAGTTTCATCCACGAAGCCATTAAACTATGACCTGTCTGGGTTTTATTAGGAGCAATGGTTTGTTTTATTTAGTGTAGCTCTTTGGGCTGTGTTAATAGCATCTTGTTTAAAAGTACATTTACTGACTCGACATAGAACACAAGCATAATGTATCACGCTCTTATTATAGAGACACAAACAGAAAACATCTATCTCTGTGTCCTAGAGATAACCCTGAGTGCGGTTTTTTTTCTTTGCTAAAAGCGTTAATGTGATCATTTCATCTGGATACATTTGTTGATGAATTATCGGGGGTAAAGATATCACAACATGCCTCTTAGAAGGGAAAAATTATCTAAATATAAAATCCCATCATCGGTGCACTGGGGAGAGTCTAAATATGGCTTCTGGGTATTATTCTCTATCAATGAATATCTATAATGAAACAATAACACTTTTAGTGGGTGTCGTTTGGAGAAAAGGCTGGAAAATTTGAAGAAATCTAAACTAATATTCATAGATGTGCACTAAAACACAAAGGTATTTCATCACACAAATGGATACCTGTAAACATGAAATAACATTTAGAAAGTACATTTAAAGCGATACTGAACTTGGGTTGAACCCTCAGCGTGGGATTTCAGTTAAAGCAGCTCTAGTGAAGGGTTTAACAAAAGTTCAATATCGCATCAAACCTGCGAAGGACAACTTGCGGCCACTCTGGTGAGGAGCAGAAACTAAATTTTTTCTATTCATTTATTTGTTACTTTCAGCAGGCCACTTATATATGTATTTATTTACTTTCCACCTTCTACAGCCGTAGTTTCAGAAATCCCTTTATGTCACCGTCTATGGAGGTTGAGGCAGAAAACAATGTCTGTAACCATAGCAACTCCCCTCCCGATACATAAACCACATCCCTTCCTGTCTCCCTGCCTCTGCACTGGCCAGCTCAAACTCTTACCCAGCAGTGTGAGTATACATCCCAGGATGGCCAGCAGGGCCCCTGTGCTCAGGCCCGTGGCCGTGTACGCCACCGGCCCGCAGTGCAGCGCCACGCCGCCCGCGTCGCAGTCGCACACGCGCACCGAGAGCGTGTTGGTGCTGCTGAGGGCGGGGCTGCCGCCGTCCACCACCAGCACGGGCAGAAGGTACGCCGGATGCTCCCGCCGCCGGAACCCACCGCGCCTGGTCAGCACGGACGCCGTGTTGTCTGAAACACACACACACACACACACACACACACACACACACACACACACACACGTCAGGCAGGCGAACAGGCAGGATATTCTAGTGGTCAGGGTGGTTGACTCCCACCCGGAAGGTCTTGGGTTCGATCCCCAACAAGCCCGGCTTACCTCTAAGCATGGTTGAGCACGGTGCCTTGCGCCCACCCGCTCCTTAATGCTTGTGATTGTGCTCCCTGTAAGTCGCTTTGGATAAATTGGTCTGCTAAAAAACAACCTGATTGTACACGCCCGCGTCCACCGGTGAAGGACGTAACGGAGCGTTTGAACGAGTGCGAGCGGTCAGACAAGGGAATTTACAGTATTAGCAAACCCTGTGAGATCAACAGATGGTGCGATTAGAGCGACTCGCTGAAAATCACACGTCGCGCGCTCCACTCTTGACCACCTGTTGACTATTAACAGTTCTGGGTTAATGCTAAACTTTTACATGAAATGAGAGGGAGATTCATGAAAAAGATCTTTCACACCAAAAATCTAATTCATGCCAAGCACATCAATACAATCCTGTCTATCTAAAAATCTGAATTAGCCATCTAATTTGAATTAGAGCTTGAGTATATCACATAAAAATAAATCCCCAAAAATCATATTCTTGAACAACCTATACATTCTGAATGTCAACCTGGTACGTAAACAGAATAAAGCTGTAACAAGCGTGCTTGTTTTCCAACTGATATCGATCTAAATCTGGGCAAAACGTACATCTCTAAGTTTAGATGTCATGTAGCCCCTGCCTCTTACTGTGCCAGATAAGTGCGGCAGAAACTCCTTACTGACAATATTCACATTGAAAACGACAACCTTAGCTGGGCTTCAACATGGGGGCAAACAGAGAAAAACTGAACCGGGTCAAACAGTGGCAGGTATTGATTGAGGCCCTACTTGGCTCTGAGGCACTATTCTTATCATGCCAAATGCATGTGGAACTTTCCTATAGGTTAACATTGTTTTAAAGCTATTTCTGTCAAAGTGCACTTTGCATTAAAGACAATCAGACAAAACACACTTTGTTAACACATCGGTAAAGTAAATCAATCAAGACAGAGATGTGGTGTTTTTGAGAAGACTGGGTTTAAATGAATAATATTAATAATCACAACACATGCAGAGATCCTGTGTAGGACTAACTGCGCAACAGGGAGGCAGAAGTGTCCGTTTCACTGCTGCTGGATTCAAATGAGCAGGGCGTTCGGGCTGGGCCCAGACAGAGTTAGCTCTGTGTGGGCTAAAAACACTAAATACAGGGGGGTGGGGGGTCTGTTGGGAATCCTTTTAGTGAGCTCCCTGCCCCTCTCCTATGAGCTACCATAAGACTGTTAGCTCTTGGACTGTTGAAGCAAACCTTGACTTTTGTTAGACCCTCTATAACTTCCCTACCTCAATATATTGAGAGTCTTAGAATATTAACACTATCCAGCTGGCACTATTCTGCATGTACTGTATTATGCCGTTTGTTCGAGTCTGAATTAATCAACAAGGCAATGAAAGAATGAATACATGTATTCACTAATTGCTCAATTGACTAATGTCTGAACAACTGAATTAATCCATGATTTATAATCCATGATTTATAATCCATGACGTTAAATGGCCATAGGTCCAAACACCTAAAACCTACTGCCATTGAGCAAGCACATTGCTAGTGCAGAGCCAAGCGTATAGAAACCAGACTCAAGGTGCAGGCTGTAAAAAGCTTACATAATGCTAATACTGGACCTCACCCTTGTTATCGCGCAGAGTGAAGTTGAGGTTTCCAGCTGCTGAAGCGGCCAGGGCAAAGTAGAAGCGGTGACCGCTTGGCGGCTCGTCCTTGTCCACGGCACTGATGGTCTGGATCACCTACGGGCAGAGAGACAAGAGATGGTTTATCTGTGCTTTTGTATTCATGGTATTCACTGTAGCTCCTCGACAGGCCTTGTTAGTTTATGGTATATGAGAATTTTTTATAGGAGGTGTCTGCCCCAGATCACTGTTTGACACGCAACTCGTATAAGGGTGTGTGACGCAGGCAGAGGGGTAGAGAACGGCGTCAGCCTAGAAACACTGTATGGAGAGGGGTAGAGAGAAGTGCGGGCCACCCCGTAAACCCCAGGTGCAGGAAGGGGCATCAGGAGCTTCAAACCAAAGCATCCTTTTTAGAAGTCAAAAAGATTGCAAATCAAGGTGTACCTTAATGAGGCGAAGGAAAAGAAGAACTAAATGTTTTTTCAGCATATGAAAAATGAATGATGTTTAGTATAAATGCATCACATTGACTCTGGTCTGAATGAAATGATACACTATCATAAATCTTGTTTGTCAATATAAGCAAAAGTACCAACAATTTAAGATGATTCTCATCTACGGAAAAGATTTGTTTCATAATGTTGGCTACATCATGTATTGCTTTGGGTAACTTCTTACTTGGCAACAATGGCACCTTTTAGCGAGACTTGGCAACAATGGCCCCTTTTAGCAAGAAGATTTTGTTTTACAAATCTCTCTACCAAAGGGAGCGTGGGGAACTGATTTTCTCTGCAGGGCAAATCGTCGTCTCTGTTTAAGTGTCTAACCAAGGACACATTTAATAAAAAAAAAACGAGAGATTAAAATCTGAAATACTCCAATAGCTGCTCTATGTGAAATACCTAGCTGCAATGCCCACGATGTCAAAAACAAATCTACATCAAGTCTCCTTTATACTGCATATGATGGTATTTCATTGCAGTGTATGGGATTACTAATTAATTATTCACAGCGATTCACAAAATTAGTTATGATAGGAAGCGCCTGTGGCTTGCTGTAGGCAATGTAAAGACAAGTGCTCAAATTTCCACAAGTAAAACAAGTGGGTGCTATTTGTTAAGCAAGCATTATTTTGCTTTTTGAACCAAGTACAAAGACCAGGGGCCTCATTCAAGACACTTCCTAAGTCTGAAATCCCATCTTATCTCAGTTTAGGATGACATTTAGGATTTTAGGTATTATAGAAACATGTTTCCCAACTGCATTTAGGAAAAAAATTCTCTCTTATCTTAGGATAGGAATTTATCCATTACAGAACCAATCCTAATTTAGCGATTTCCCAATTATTAATACTAAATTAAGATGGAATAGTCATAGATGTCCTAAAGTTAAAATAACTGCCAAAAATGGCAGCAGCACTCTTTTTAGGTCTGTATGGCAACGAAGATGAGGAACACGAACACAGAAATATAATGATTGAAAGGTTACTCACACAGTATAATGACGCTTTAAATGGCCCTATATATGATTGGCTATGTGTGACTGCCAAGACAATTAATTTAGAATTTGATCGACAGCCTACGCCTGTCTTTTTTTGTCCATAATAGCAGTGAGAGCCGTTGACACTATGGCTTGTCCATCTGGAGAAGCCTACCGGTACGTTCTAATCAGAGATGCAGGCGGTCTCGTGTACACGCTAAGGATAGATACAGGCATGACAGGACGACTGCCGATTGAAAAATCGAATTTAAAGTTATAGCTAGGATTTCTTAAGTAAAGATAAGACAGGAGGTCTGTGACAGAACAGGACGCAACCACGAGTTTAGGAATTGCTTCTGTAATAGGAAGATAGGATTTTTAACTTAAGTTAAGATAGGGCAAGCAGTTAGGATATTTTTCTGGAATGAGGCCCCAGAAACATTTCCTTTCTAGCTGATGGCTATGTCAACAACTCTTGAAAACCCACAACCACATAAACCAGTTGATTAATTTCCACTGGCAGACTTTCACTATCAACTCAGTTAATATTCACGCAAGCATTTAGCATGTGAACATTGAAATATTTTTATAGTCTGAAAGAAAATTTGCATTGTTTCCTGAATTGTCTACACATTAGTACACAGCGGAGCCACAGAAAAAGAAATAAAGCTGCTTATCGTATCTTAGGGCATACTGTACAGAGAGGAATAATCACAACAACGTGCCATATGGGTTGAAAATGATAGCCACAGCGAGGGCCATTAAAGTGAGTGTTACTGCTGCGATGTTCTTACAAATTTAGATCAAGCCTTGTGAATCCTTCTTAAGATGGCTGAAAAAAAAACTCACAAAAAAACAAACCTGCGACACCTCAGTTATGGACAGGACCCAGGAGAACCTATAAAGCACTTCACACTAAATTATCACATATCCAGACTAGTGCTGCATCTGGGATTGAGATAAAAACAAAGCATCCCATGACCCAACAGTGCTGAGACGTGGATTATCAGTTGTCAACAGTGATTAAGTTCGGTTGGTACAAGCTGTCAGGTATTAGGAGTTTGTGTAGGTGGCAAACGGTACCCGGCCAATTATTAAAACTGGCAGATACTGTGAAATTTCATGAATATTTGATATGAATATGAGTTTCTAAACAACACGGAGCACTTCATCAGCAAAAACAATCATATAGTCTGATTTTTGTATTCTGACACACAAACAAAATTACACTATAGGAGCAGGAATCGGAAGATGGAAAAGTCATCGGTCCCAACAAGACCAGACAGAAGCAATAGATAAGTGACAACTACAACAGCACCTGAGCCCCTCCACACAGATGCATGCTCTGCCACTTATCAGAAGAATAAAGGCCATTTATTCACACATTCTAATAGCTAGTCCTGCCCTGTGTGCCTCATGCACTATCATGTAAATGTCCCATCTGATAGAGCAGTTCTTCCAGCCGCTACACCGGAGATGAATCCTACACAATATTCAAATCGTTTGATGTCCTCTGAATATTCCAGACGGATTCAGAGCTTATCTAAAGGAAGCCTTCCATTCCTGGCTGCTGAGGGAAGAGAACAGCAAATCACCCTTAAATCAAACACTTTGTAATGTATATTGCCTTTCATTAGTGTGGCTCTGATTCGTGCCATTCCAGAGAACCTTCAATGAGGAATTCTTTAATGGGGTGAGTAGGAGATGAGGAAGAGAGACGTCGATGTAGACATAAATTCTCGCTGAAAGACATTAACGGCGGCAACAGAACGGTGCCTGTCGCAAGCAAGACTGAGGACTCCCGTAAATCAGCGGATTAAAGGCTTTGGGAGTTTACACAGGCACACAGAACATGTGGAAGTTGGAATAATAAGCAAGGACAAACAGCAGCAGGTGGTTAGAGCAGCAGTGAACTCGCTCGATAACATTGCAGTGCCCATACAAAAACACACACACACACACACACACTTCGTTATTATGCTGTCAATCTATCATATATATTTTTTATATATGAAAGCACTCTGGTGCCCTCTCCGAAACTCAAAAGTCTTTAAGAGAGTGTAAAGTTCACAAATCTTTTTATTTATTTTTCTACTTAAGGTCCTGGAAAGGTAAATTAAGAAAACAACAAACACTGTAGCTTAGGGTGAGTATGACACCTTCTTAACGATCCTTTAAGACATGGTTTACATGTTTATACGTGGTCACTGACATCAGCAACTGACGGCAACATCTACCAGCAAGTTAATCAAAACACCTGTCTGTCCTCACAGATTCAGACAGTTTGCCCTTGTTTGAAACTAAAAGGCACTAAAACATTAAAAACAAGTGAATTTATCACAACCCATATCTTTCCCGAAATCTTTTCTAATATAACTAAGAATTTATGATCAGCTATAAAACATGTTAAGCGCCCATCTCTTCTCTAGCTGACAGGACATAATGCGGGGACACTCTGGTCCATTAATGGGTCATCCACATCGGAACGTGTCAAGGCAATATCTATTCCTTTCCCAATAACCTGTGCAATAGCCATTTTTCCCCCTCAACACATCACTGTGCGCGGTTGGCACTGATTTCATCATAGCATGACCTAACTTTCCAACGGGATCCATCAGAAGTTTAAGTTTAGAAAGTAACGTCGTCCCAGACGCGGCTATCGCCGCGAAGAGGAACGTTCAAAGTGTCTCATTTACGTTAGGCGAGACCCCGTCAGCATATTAGTAAAATGATAAAACACAGCAACTAGCATTTAAAAGTTCACCAGGAGTATAAATAACCGTTGTGCCAAGTGCGTGGCACTTCTTCTTACTATGGTGATATGACAGCTGTCACCAGGGGTTGTGTTGGCAGGGGATGTGGTACGACCTGTTTTCACACCCCATGACACCCAGCGCCCCCAAACAACACCCACCACCCCCAGACACCCACGGATCGGCATCTTCCGAAGAAGCCACCGCACCGACGCAAACGAGCGCACCCCATAATCGATAAGCACCATTTAACAACAATGTTTATCGGCCCTTAAAATATTGAATATCTAAACTTGCACCCGTTTGTTAGCGTGAAGACTCTGTGATTTCTGGGCAAGTCGATTACTCTGTCTTGATCCTGTTGACTGCTGTGTCTTTATATAGCAGACTTTGTCACCTGCTAGCATGTCACTTGTACCTTGGCATGTGTTTTCACATTGATGCAACACCTACAAGATGAAAATTGGGAAGCACGCTGGCGATAAGGTTTTGCTTTCATTAGTTGTTGTTAATTAATAATAAATCACGTGTAGCTAATTAATCCAGAGTCATTTGAGGAGTCAAAACAAAGAACAGAACAAATAGAAACCAGAAAACTAACAATTTGCTTCAAGTTTTAACTTGAGCTCATACAGATTGTGTCAGTAACAGCACATGCAGTGTGAAGGCCTCCTGGGCCTTCTCCGTGAGCTACAAGGAGGGGCCAGGTGGCAGATTGTGGCTGGTGAAACGCCAAGGAAAGTTCACTCATGTATGTAATGGTTCCAGCGCCGTGATTGTGGGGCGTGACCCTCTGGCCGTGCCCCTGCCACCCCATCATAATATCAATTAATATTACGGCAGGAGACAGACGCACAGATGATCCGTAACAAGTGGCGTCTCTCTGGAGAGAGAGAGGCGCGGCCACGAGGCGGTCCTCATTAGGACTTAAAAATGGCAGGTTAATCAAGCCCCCCCCTCGTTAATCTATGCCACCCAGCCACGGAGCCAACCCCGGGCCCCCGGCTTGCAAACGTTATTATTTCATCCTTGTCGTCTTTGTACACACCGACGGACAAGGCAGGCGGTGGGCGGCCCGCGCGTTAACAAAGCTCACTGGGAAGAGATTGCCGGTGTGTGGACGCCGTTAGCAGCGCCGGTTGTTGTTCACCGCTCCTCCGGGGGATAGACGTTGACGCGGGGACATTTTAATTAGCAGAGGAGGCGGTGAGTTGTGAAGCTGACAGGTTACCCAGTACGCCCAGTCGAACCGCTAGCTAGACAGCTGACAGCTAGTTGCAATTCTAATGCCGTGCTTCAAAATTCAAATGTCAACCTTTCTCCTTTTGTTTTTCCCTTTTCTTTTTTTTTTACCGCTGCATATGTTTATGGACGTAGATTTCATCAGAAGTTTCATTTTGTCTGACTTCATTATTTAGTCTGAGATTTACCATGCCTGTCTCCTGAGTGTTGCCTAAACAGAACACTATACCTGAAATGAATCCACAGACGCACAAAATTAAAATTAGTGAAGCATACAAATAAGACGGGTGAAAAAGTGCCCATACTCTGTAACAGCATCCATGCTAAAATTAAGTTAAGGGAGAGAACGCTGTGCCTGAATGTATAAAGCAATCTTTTTTGTATAAATAATTATTTATAAAAATAAGTTGAATGAAAATTTATTTTTTCTTCCATTTGGCTAAATGCCTGAGTATAGCTCTCCCCGTCTCCCTATCTCCATGTCTGCCTCTCTTTCCATCTCTCTCCCTCTCACCTTTTTGGAGAGTGCCTTGGCTGTGGACGAGTTAAACGTTAATGTTAGCTCCTAGCTAGCAACACATTTAGGACAGTGTGTGGAACTGCACTGTAGGCCCACTGTACACCTGAGTGCACCCCACCACTCAGCTCTCACTTGCACCAGTTGCATTAAGTAAGCAATCTGTCTGGCCTGGGTGTGTAATTACAGATTACTCACTGATGATACTGTCGCTTGACGTGCCCCGCGGCCTGTTGGGATCGTAGCGGACGTCTTTATTTCCAAGCTGCCGTTGTCTTTGTGCCATGACTCGTCAAGGAAATGTCCAAAATTATCTTTTGAATTTAACATTCAGGTGATGTTGGTGCCATCCACGGTTGTGGAAGTGACAAGCCATGGTATGGCTTGTCACTTAACATCAACAGCTGTCAGCGAGGATAACTGCTTTTACTCGGGGCCAAAAATAGCAAGGCGGTCAATAAAACCCTGGTAGAATACCGGAACACACCGCACTGATGTCTTATTAATGACGGGAATTCATAACTAGATAAAGAAACAAGGTTTCCCCGCCAGCGTGTACTGGATACTTTCTAAAATTAAATGAAAAGATTTTGGAATTCAAAAAAAGGAAGGAAAGGGGCGAGCGTCAGCGTTTTAGCACTCAGTAGATGGTCTCTGCATGTACTGTAGCTTACTTTGGCTCTGCACAACGGGAATAAAAGACCTACATAAAACTAAAATGTGAATAAAGAACAAAGCCATATAACCTCATTGGGAGGAATAAAATACACACGGTGGCCATAGCTAATGTACAAAGGCGAAAGAAAAAGTACAAAATATACTCCCTCATTTTGCAAATGAAATCATGCTATTCTCGTAACCCCCCCTCCCATGAGTGCGGTGACAAACAACTCAGAAATATGAATGCAAATAACATATTTAAAAAGGATCTAATAGCCACTCTCGATACAAGGCGTCATTCTGATCAATTGTTCTTATTCGGTTGTGCGTGCCTGCTTTAGCCTTCGCCTCTGATTGTATTTTCCAAATGCCAGCAGCAAACGAATCGCTACCGCAGACCCACAAGTCATTTAGCAACAATGAGGCCAAATGCTAAATGCGGGGAGAGTGCAGCGCACGGATGCTACTCTGCTACACGGCCTCCCAAGCCCTGGCGCATCATCTGATTACACAGGCCTTCGAAATTAGCTATCAAGACACTGCAGCCCACCGAGAAATATCATATTAGGGTGTGATATGGCTGTGCAGTAAGAGCACAGGCAGAGTCAAGCACTAGTCATTAATTTGGTGGGCACTGACAGTATGAAATCAGACTAACATCTCTAATGAGCGGCAGCACCTGAAATATCTCCTCGGAATGACCCGGAGCTCTGAAGTGGATAGAGGCGCAGTGATTTTGTTTTGAGGCCCAGGGAAGGTTTTTAATGGCCCCGTGAAACAGCGGGTTGCCTTTGGGAGTCCAACTCTCTGCCGAGCACAGAGGAACAGGAAATAAATGGCTACGCGTGCTGGTCCAACTGGAGGTTTCTGGTTCCTACCTGCCCGGGCAGAGCGTTCTCACAGAGGAGGGTCTCGTAGTCGATGGCAAACACTGGGGCGTTGTCATTAATGTCCAGCACTGAGATGAGAACGATGCCTTTTCCCACCTGCGTCGGGTCCCCTGAAACACAGGAAGTTGAACAGAGAAGAGAGAGAGAGAGAGAGAGAGAGAGAGAGAGAGAGAGAGAGAGAGAGAGAATTTTAACGTGCATGATAACCAACCATTATTCCTGACCAATACACAATGCATAAGATTATGCATAAAACTGTAAAACCTTAAGGACAGAGAGAGAGAGAGTCAGGTAGTGTCACGGCGTTCTGCAAACTTTCTTTTCAAACACACTTTTATTCCGCTTTACTCACTCAGCCGACGTATGAAGTATTGATCTCGCTCATGTGTTTTTAATTAATCGCGAGGGTCAAGTGAAACGGGCCGACTCAGGCTCTAGCTAAGTATGGCATCGTTTGCACCCTCCAGAAGGCAGGTAATTACACTTGGGGGGGGGGGGGGGGGGGGGGGGAACGGCGGGCGAGACGGGGCCCCGAGCTGGAGATAAGATATCCGGTTTGCCCTTCATCTCTTCCCACAATCCTCTCCTGCCCCCCCCCCCCCCAGCCCCGGGCCGGCGGGTGGGGGGGGGGGGGGGTGGGGGGGGGGGGGGGACCCGGGGCCCCGGCCGGTGGCCGCCGGCAACCCCGGCCG
>JAOEHI010000013.1:4272876-4295614 GCA_025447815.1 Percopsis transmontana
CCCCCCCCCCCCCCCCCCCCCCCCCCCCCCCCCCCCCCCCCCCCCCCCCGCGCTCATATTTGTTGATTTGTTCATCTTACATTGCCTGCTCCATTTCTGATGCAATGTGAGGATTCAGAGAACGTGCTCGCTCCAAAATGAAAACACTTCAGATTCTAATATCAGTCTTGCATTAATTTCCTCCTTTCATGCATCAGGACCCATTGTGCCTCCTGGTAATGACTGACACTGACAGCCACAGCAGAGAGACGCTCTCACCCTGGCAGCTGCGTAAGCAGGAAAAGGGTCCAACACCTATAGCCTAAGAGAAAAATAACAAGATAATATGCTGTAAAGCTCAAGATATATATAGTTTCACTGTCAAACGTCAAACATTTTTATAATGCTGCATGGACAATGGTAAACAAAACCCTATGATATCAGAAGTCAGAGCTAGAGTTACAATTAGCTCATTTAAAATCTAAAACGTCTAAAACAATGTCTACAACTACAAGTATCAATTACAATTAGGTCATTTAGCAGATGGTTTTATCTAAAGCGACTTACGATTACATGCTGCATGTAATAACATACATGTAATATCATGGAACAGACAGGGGTTAGGCATCTTGCTCAAGGATGCTTACAGGTAGGCCACCTCTGGGGCTCGAACCCGTAATTACATTCCCCAAAACAACCCCGTGAAGAGACTTTCAGGCGGACTCGAGTGTACAGTGTGGAGAGACGGAGGCAGCCCCGCCCCGTCCTGCCCCCAGAGGTCTGGGAGGAACGTTACCTTCTGGCCTGCCTCCTCTATCAGCGGCGGAGCCGTACGTACAGCCGATTAGGCAATCAATCATCACCCAGCCAAGAGTTCAAAGGCAGCAGATGACAGTAGAAGAAGAAGAATACATTGCATTGACCCCTGGCACGTCTGATTGGACTACTTCCTGGAATACCCCTGCCTGACATTGACTTCCCCTTGGGTTCACAGCGACCCTGGACTGGCGACCACCCTTTGGACTGCGGTCAACGGGAGTGTGATGCAAATCGCTGTTTTATTGGAAACCATTCGATTAAACCTGTTGAACTGAACATTTTTCCATGGGTGTTCTTTCTACACGCCACAACAGAAATAAGGCACTGCACATGCACAGACTTTCTGCTTTCTGTTTACATCATAAAAGTAATCGCTGTCACTCATAAAGTTGTTTCAGGAAGAATTATGACCTTCACGTTTATGTCAGAGCAGTTCTAATACTTGGAGCAGGAGGAATGAAACGCTAATATATTACTATTATATTACTTTAATATGCAGCTATAGAGCTCTTTATGCTGCATAACATAAGTAATAGGGTGTTTAATAAAAATGAATATAACTGTTAATTAGCTATTGTAGTGTCTATTTTCTAAGAATAAATCTACCAGTTGTAGGCTAATACTGTATCCAACATTTTCTGTGATTGTGGAGCCCTGATACTATTCAGTGCACACACTCTGCCAAAGTACTGCTTCTTCAGCAAACAGGTTACAGACCCCAAAATGTCTATCAAAATGAATGTGCATCATGGACATTATACTATGGGCTGGCTATTTTAAGAGGTTTGGGCAGAATTGGTTGGGACTCAATGCTTCCACTGTGATGCAATGACCAGTTTAATGGGCTGTGTGAACCGGATCGACACATTTAGCCAGAACTTTTGCGAAGGTTATTTTGTTTCTTTTGAACAACATACAGACTGGTCCCTAATATGAGCTTTAAACCTGGCCCTTGTTACCACAGGTAACAGAGCTCAAAGCATGTCTAACAAGAAAGTCAGGGATTATATTTGGATCTTTTCATATATGTTGAGGGATGAAAACAGATAATAATTGTCTTGTGATAACATTTATCGTGCAATTCGTGGCATCAGAGTAGCTCCAGCGATAACATTCACTGTATAACTATTACTGACAATAATTACTAGTAATTAAATAGCTCTGCAGTTGAAATGGATATGAACCACACTCACCTGAATAAGCAGATAGGTTGGGCACAGTTTGACAGTGTAATGAATAGGGGTTAATTTGTTAGACAATACCAATGTTTAAAATAACTTCTTATTACCGTAAAAACACTGCAATTAGTTGTAGCTCAGCTGTGCACAGGGGAATATTAACTCCACTATGCATTACGGCAGAACCCCTAATATAATTGAAAGGGTATCTATTTATCTGTGTTCTCATTATCCTGTAGAGTGTCAGAGCCTCTTTACAATGCTCTGAGACCTCTTGTGACGGACAACAGGCTTAAGTGGTGCACAGCAAATGTACTAATGATTCTGTACAAATTCAACATGTACGAGTGAATGTGCCGGGACAGCAAAACCTACTGAACGCCGCATTTCTCCCAGCTGCGTGTATCTCATGTTGGAGGAAGTGTACGAGGAAATCCTAGTAATTGGTGACCAATCAAAAGAAAATAACTCAGCGTAGGTGGCCCAGTCTCTCCCGTAACAAACATCTCTGAAAGTATTAATTGCTAGTAGTACTTGTACAGTGGTTTAAATTGGCCCCACATAGAGCTGAGGCGAAGATATCGCACCAGTGTTTAAATTATCCACCACACATAGTCCTGTAAAAACTGTAACATTATACGCCTGGATAGAAAATGGCATGCATAATTATTTTTAAAAAGGAGGTATTCATTTCCTCGGGGTGAGGTTGGGTGGGGTGGGGAGAGGCGGGGGGTACGGGGGCGCAGGGACAGGGGTGACACAGCCAAAGTGTTTAACCCGTCTCCAATTAGCTGTGAAAGTCCTTTGATTTTAATGCTAGCGGTACATATCCCTCACCCCTCATTATTTCACAGCCTAATTTTCCGACATAGCTCGCAGTATCTCCCCAGATATAACACTGGCACTTAATTACCGCTGCAAAGCAGGAACTGAGCAAGCTGAAGGACAGGGGAGAAGTGAGAACCCTTCGACTGGGATAGGTAACTCTATGGAAACAACTCTGTCAATGTGGGATTCTGCAGTCTCAATGCAAAACGCTATTGGCATTCAGACCATCTAAACAGCAGCAAAGGGACACTTCCAGGGACTAGAGTATATGCAAATTGTGGATTCACCGCACCGCTCTTAAAAATATGATCGCAGACCTTTGCTATTTCTTGTTTTATATTAACGGTCACAGGGGAGATTGCCTCTGCTGGCTGCTGCCTTAAATATGTGTGTACACAATAGCTCTCTGCTCCTGATGTCAAGAGATAGCTTTCCTCTTTCAGATTGGAAAACATTATAGCGAACTGACTCCTTACATGACAGACTGGATCAAAACACAATGGAATAAAAATATCTTGAAAATCCAATCTTGTGATTCTGTGAAGGTGACATTGCTCAAACCTGCCTCCCGTTGTCTCGCTGTACAATAAAGCCTTCTGTGACAGTCACCGGTGATCCAAGCAGTCTTTCGTGCTACTAAGTTGTACAACAGCTAAAAGGCAAAATTCTGACTCTTTCATTATTTAAGTCAGAGAAATGAAGGGCAGGAAAAAGGAGTTGTCTAGCCTAAAGTTACTGAAAACCTCAAATTATAAACACAAAGGGGAAATATTCTGCCACATTGGCCCCTCTCATTCCCACTTCAGAATGGTGTCAAATCCACTGATGTTTTAGGCCAAATTTAATAGGCCGTAACATAAAGCACTTAGGCCATCTTAATTAAGGAACACTTTATGGTTATTGCATTGTAATAGAGTTTTAACATGGCTTTATATTATTAGCTACAACAATGTGATTTAATATACTTGTGTTGGAGCATATTCCATGACCTTCCTGTACAAAGCAGTTAACCTCATCAGCCCGGGCGAAATGTTAATTAATAAAAATATAGTCTATAACACTGTGTTCTACTGTTTGCAGACAATTTATTCAGAAAGATAATTGATTGTACAATGTGTGGTAACCTTTATTCTTAAAAATATAATTTGAGTAATTGCCATATGTTTCCACAAAGCCAATTACAGTTTCTTTAAAAGTAAATTTGATGCTATACATGATGCTCTAAACATGACCCATGACACATGTAAGAGACTCTTTTCAGTTTTCTTGCGTATAACATTCAAAGCCTGAGGTCAAAGTTAAAATGTCAACAGATACTGCTAGTGTCAAAATATTAATAATCCTAACACCAACACCAACAGTAATAATCCTCACGCATGTATTTAGGAAAGAAGTACTGTAAGAAGTATATACAGTCGATATACTGTAAATAGCACACGCATTTTCGTACATACACATGCATCCATGAGTTTGAATGTGTGCACGTGTATATGCCTATTATATGTCTCTATAGATACATTTTAATGAATGATTGAAACCTAAATTGTTAAAATTGTTACAACGCAAAAGAAGGTATATGTATAAGCCTGAAACCAAAAACCTTGGATAAGAAACAGTTTGTGTAATATTTCTTACTTATTTTCTAAGGTGGATCTCTGTCTAAAGTACCTGTAAGCCTTTTAGAAGCGCCGTTTGCCTTTTAGCAGAGCAAGTCAAAATTTAATTGACCAAATCTGTAAAAACCATTAAGGGAACAGTTTATCCATTATTTACAATTAAAACAAAGTTAACGCGTGTTTTATTCGACTCTGATCTAATTACACTCTCACCTCTCTGCGCCATTTAGCCTATTTTTATACACACTATTATTCACATTATAAATCCATACAATTTAACTTGTATGGTCACCTGGGAGGCCGCTGCCAACTGCATTCCCTATAGATAGATGTTAAGGATGCCAGCAATGGTAAGAGACTGTAATTATTATACTGTACAATAATGTGTAGCTTCCACGATGCTGTCATCCGCACTGCTGAAATCTAGATTCATTTACTTAATTTACTCAATTGCCAATGACAGCCAACCTTTGCTTTTTTTGTACAGTTTATCCAGCCTCGTGGATGCTGAAGCCGTGGAAGCTGAGTGGGTGTGTGTGAGGGGTGGAAGAGGTTAGCTTGCAGCAGTAAGGTCACTGCCTTCCAATCTATGAGAGGCCTGTCCATTTCTGTGATATTGAGTTTTCACCGCTAGGCCCACTGGCTTCCTGCTTTCACCGCCCTATTCCAGCTGATTTACTGGTCTGTGCGTGCCGTGCCGTGCCGTGCCGTGCCGTCTATTCACCTGCGGTTAACATCGCCGGGGCCAGAGGTTCACCTGCATTCCCGCCTTCCCAGCAGAGCTTATTAACCATTGTCGCTAACGGGAGCACTCATAGTTAATTACACAAATGGATATGTACATGCTGAAATGCAGCTCACCCCTGGTTTTATCTCCTGGATCATATCGCATAAATTTGACTCTGTGTCCCCGGGCAATATTGTCCAATGATGATTGCATAATTCACCCCTGTTATTAATTTCCCTTCCTTAAGGTTATTTTCTCAGATTGGACTCGTTTCTAAGGTCATGTTCTGTCCAATAAATAATCGGGCATTATAATCTTGCCTTTTTCTTGTAGTTTTCTTGGAGCCTTAGATGGCGTTACAGTGTGCTGCGGATGCAACCGCCTTAACGTTACCATGTTTTATTTAAGGTGTATATACTGTACATACATTTATGTATCATGACTCATTTATGCATCCTCAGCTGGGTCACTGAAGAGGCCTGATGCATTTTCGTTCTATTTCCTGTGTGGTATTTTGATAAATGGATGGCTTAGAGGAAACCAATATTTCAAACATGGGACTTGATTGCTCTCTCAAGCCATCTAATGCAAGCTGTTTCAAGACACAAACAAGGAAGAGGCCAAGAGATGGATGGCTGGAATCATATGAAGTACTGAATTGGCCACATTTACTTTAGCCACAAATCATCGGTTTTAGTGACCGATCAATTGAAGGAAATGAGGACTAAGTGTAAAGCATGTCATCTGCAGCACTTAGATGGAGTGAGTCACACAATGTAATGCACTGAAATATGGAAAATACATGTTCTGCTTACTACCGCATTTGACTGAGGTATCTAGGACTTGAGGCTTCGCTACATTGTGACCAGTTGTATCAAGGATATTTATATTTTCTTTAACATTCAAGACTCAAGAATACTTTCACATTTTAACCCAAACGAACAGGGAAGAAAACCTCACAATCTATAACATTTAGTATTAAACTGCACGTAAGGCTCGGATGAATGGCAATGTTCCCCAAGTGGGCTGTTTGTGTATTCTCCTCAAAACCCCTTACCCCTTAACAAAATGTAACGTCTGCTATACGAAAAGAGATCTTTTCTATCCAAGAACAAATTAGCCCACTGCTGGAAGGTCCCTTCAGCCTTCGCAGGGTAAAATCAATGAATGAATTTATTCCAACACCGTCGAGTGTTAGCTGTAGCTGTAGCGCTTTTCAAAATGACATATCTACATTCATTTGAGCGCACCCCCTGTTAGGGTTTATTGGAGGCCTTTTAGAGGATCCAAATGCAAGGAAGCGCAGAGACAGGAATGCAGTCAGGTGAGAACTCTACTGAAGGGCAGGCAGAATCGAAGTCAAGGTTTACAGGCAGGGTTCGGCAACAAGGCATATCAACACAGGCAGAGGTACAAAAGGATAAGACAGGAATCGGAAAACGAGAAATACAACTAGAAACACCGAGCAGAGTAACACTTAGGACTAGAAGACACAAAAAATATTATCGCAACAAAAACACAGGGTTTAAATTCAGGGGAGAACAGGTGAAAACAATCATCAAATCAAAGACACAAAGCAATGGGGGAGACAGAAAACCAGGACCGACACGTAAGAGCATGGAGCACAAGGAAAACACGATAGACAAGACTATCTGGGCGAGGAGCAGTTCCTGAGACGTTACACCTCCTGCTCTTTGCAAGCCACCAAGGTTGGGTCTCCAAGAAACCAAGCACTGACTAGGTGGGATGGAGGGAGGGAGGGAGGGAGGGGGAACCAACAGAAGCCTGGCCAAGGCTTTCTGAAAACGAAAGGAAGAAGTGGTGCGAAAGCAAACAGGAATGAAATTGGTTAGAGAGTGTTCAAGGACCGCTGTTTTTTCAAGACACTCAGAAGGGGAAAAAAGGAAAAGAAGAAGAGATTTCTGAGGCATTCAAGAAGAAGAAAAAAAATAAGAAAAACCCCTTGGTCTGATTCTGTGGTTGCCTTTCGAGGTTTCATACATAATGTGTATGTACTGCCAGAGGGCCACACTTCCTTTCTCTGGGCACCTCCTCCATATTTAATATTGATGTGTCTGAAGGGACCAACAGTCTTCCAGACTTTGGAGAGCCGCCTAGCAGGTCTTCTATTTCACCAGCCATGTCAGAATACTGTGTCGCTCTGACAGCCTAACGGCCCCAACAATATTAACTTCCCAAATGAAATGTTTGCATAGACCCAGATATTTATGTGCCTCTGGCATGTGTGGTTTAATTAAGGAATAAAGACATAACAGGCTGTGAATTTACCCTATACACTTATCCATGTCCACGTCAGATGCATTTATATTAGCTTGCTTAGAACGTGTACCGAGGAAACACCATAAATGAGGTGCAAATATTCAATTTTACAACATCATAACTTTGTGCGCAAGTGACAGATCTATTCATAAATGTCATATCGAATGTCTTTGTGGATTTTGGGGGATTTTCTCACATCCGTTGGAAGGAAAAGCCCCAAATCCTTATCTAATGAAAACCTCATAAGCTCCAGGTGCCAAGTTAAAGAAAATGTCGTTTGTGACACACTGCGGGACCTTTTTAAAATCTGGTGTCTTCGTTCATGCTTCATCGCTAGTGCGTCGGAAAGCTTGACATTCATCTTAACACCTGAAGAGATCTAATTAACAAGAAAGTGGATTATTTAATCACATTTCACCAGGCCGTGTTGCTCCCTGCACTTCATTTATTACACATACTATAATTTTAAATATAGACATCATTCACTGTCATGGTCAGGCATGACAGTGTGTGTGAAAAGCCTGTCTCCGAAAGTGAGTTTTTATAATAATTTATAAAAGTGATTATAAAAAGAAATCTATGTATAATTTCTTAAGAATCAATTACTTTGAATGGGTTTAAATGGTTTTCTAGGGATTACTGTGGATAAGATTTGCTCCAAATTATTTATTTTGAAGGGCAAACCCAACTTGTTACCTATTAAAGCCTAAAAGAACATCTGAATATTGATGGCCTATATCTCGAAAATTCATTGTTGTTTTCTCCCAAGGGAGAGGGGACTCAATGGAAGCTCAAATGGTAGCTCAGGAATATGTGACTTATTATCATGTTGTTTATGGCTCGAGATTCCTGGCAGCCTGGTGCAGATATATGTTATATGCAGTGGCCATTAATTATATCCAGTAGACTGGTGGCTCGTGATTAAATGTGATTACTCAGAGTGCCTGTTGATTTATCCTCTCCCGGGTTGGCAGCAGATGTCTAATAATTGCAGTTACATTGGTCCCAAAGTTATAGTAATACGCACAACATGCGTACACGCGTCTCCCGTCTTGTCCGGTACAGATGTGCGACGAGCTTCTGTAATGAGTCAAATCTGCGATGCGTCTAAATCGGGCTAGTGAGCCACTGTAGCCGTATATGTTTCATCTACAGTCTTAATTAAAAACTAAAACACGCTGAAGCTGCAATCGTTGTGGGACACCGGGGACTGGATAAGCAGCGATAGAGCCAGAAGTGACATTTGACTCATTCCTCGTTCATTTTATGGCCAGATGTGCAAACATATGCGTGAGCACTGTATATAATGTGGTGGAATGGAGCACGTCAATGAATACAAAAGCATGTCAAAGAGGAGGGAGGGATACAGTCTACCTGGACACCGTGTATTTACACATGGAAATACTCTGCACACAAGAGTCTTACTGCTGTATTTGTGTGGTTTGCAGCCTAGTGTGATGTGACAAAACTGACAAACTGAACTAAATAATAATATGCATTATAGTTAAAGGATATCACAACGCCCATTGAAGGAGAAGCGCGTAAGATCCCTATGTACGTGAGCATAGTTCGGTGGCCCTCATTTGCCTTGCGCTGCCTCCTAGTGGCCAGATATCACACACTACTCCTTTAAACGACCGGTGCTATTTTAAAAGCAGTTGTTGGCCACACAGACTGACTGACTCCCATGGCTAGAAGTTTCCTCTCAACCCCAAAACGATTCACGAAACCACGAGTTTAACGCGGCTGCGGGCATTGTCCCGCATTAGATAAGACAACATTAGGCACAATGGTGCAATCTCCCATTGTTGTGAGGGTAAGTGATTCAACGACTTATGGTCTCCCCACTCTTTAATCACGTTAAAAATGGAACTGATTAACACTGGGGCTGGGAGGCACACGAGGCAGCGTCTCTGCCTCGCCGCGCTGCCTTTTCTTTGATGTTGTTGTTTTTGCGTGTTGCACCGCCCCCTCATTTGAATATCACACGGCGAGGCGGCCCTGCCTGGCCACTTGCTGCGCCTTTGTTGCCGTGATTAAAGCAGGTGTCACACAGGGTTGTGTTTGCTAATGACAGTTTGCATTTAAATAGCTGTCACTTGCCCGTCACGGCGACGGGAGGAGGGGAAAGTGTTTGTTTCCGGGCCTCTAAAGTACCCATGATGCATCTGTTTTACATAAGTTTAACCTAGCTTTGCAAATGAGCGGGGGAAAGTTTTGTTAGACTGTACCTTCGCTCCTGTGTCGACACAGCGTTAGACACATTAAAAGTAAAATCCATAAACTGTCCATCTTTCTCCTCCCCATATTTTATTGATGTAGCGCAGTAGTGATTTTGTTCATGGACGCATTTTTATTTACTGCATTTGCTGTATGTCTCTTAGGAAAAACCCTGTAGAGCACTCCAGGAATTGATGCACATTATGCATTGTTTACTTGAGGAAATAAAGGGCCACTTTATCAAGAGACAGTCCAAGGTCAAATAAATCAAATGATCTACAAAGAAAGGCTAATAATAATCCAGCTTGTCATTTTAAATATAAAAAAAAATATATTTGCTAGGTGGCCTAGTAGCAACGAGGTCCTTGAGCAAGGCATCCATATTCTGATTAGGTTATGTACCAAAGCACCAGAAGTAATTATTATTCAGCTTCCTTCATATACAGAACATCAAAGCATTCTTAACACAGTGACAACAGTCACCAAAGGACTGGTATTGTTTCAAAATGGAGGTCCTGTCATTCATGACTTTTACACCACTTTTTCCTTCACTGAAATATTTAGCAGACATTTTGTGTATTTTTTTTTTCTCTGCATAATTTCAGATATTCAGATTTCATATCTTATAAAGACTTAAGCTGCCCTATTTTTAAGACATGGAGGAATGTCACAGTTTCTTTGTCTGTCCTTCATGCAATATTTTCCGAAACACAGGGGCTTATTGGTGATAAATCAACGCATAATGGCAACACCAAGTATCCTAATAATGGTAAAAAGGATTCTGTGGCGTTATCTGAGGTATTATGTCTAATCAAGACATGAATGGCATCGGGCCTCTGAGACAAGAACAATTGTATTGTCCTTGAAGAACAAATTCCTATTTGCGATAATAGCTTAGCGATTGCTCGGTATGACTTTTGTCCTGCCCTTGATGGGTCAGCAGCTACACGTGTATTTCATTTATAGCTACTTTCGTCATAAAAAGCTGGCAAAAATTGGGGGGGGGAAATGTGCCTTCTGGAATTAATTAGTCGTAATTGTGTTATTCTGTGACCAGTGGCGGCATCAGCTTACCTTACCTTTTAATTACTGTTTGTTTATAAAAACCCAAGGGTCTAGCAAGTGAAATATAATCACAGAAATTTGCATTCTGCGGTGGTTTTGTTTTGTACCGATCTGATTAGCTTCAGAGTGCAATGTTAGTTTCTTCACCTATAACGCCACAAGTTCTCAAGAGTACGTTTGTTTCAAAAGAGCATTAGGGATGTTAAGAGCTTCAAACTCAGTTTTTTAGTTTTTGGCAGTACTGTAACAGCAATATTTGTTTCAGAGACAGAGCTTAATTGGAAGGGGTTGTGAATTTTGACAGAAATGTTTAGACATGGGCTTCTGCTATAAATTGCTAACAGGCAACCACTGCCAAAAGAAGAAAATCACTTTGAGAACTGTGTACAGTAGGCCCCATGTGTTGTGTTTGCCAGGCCATATCTGACACACCAGTTATTAAACTAAACTGATAGAGTGGGATATTAATCTATCCCACATCTCTATGGTATTCTACAAATATGTATCCAATCCTGATGAAATACTATTGTCATGGCACCGTGAAGCCTGCTGGCTGCTCATTATGCGTAACTAGCTATCAATCCCCCTTACCCAGAGAGATGAGGGATTAGCAGTCAACTTTCAACACCCCAATCAATAATGATTTTCCTGATTGTTGATTAGCACTAGGGACTAACCCCTTACATAAACAAGCAAACAAAGCACAGAATTTCAACCAACATCCTATCTATTATTTGGAATTGGCTTATTATTTTTGTTAAGGAAAGGGTTTTCTTGCTATACTGTATCTGAGATGTCATAACAAAGAGCTTATAGAACTATGGTCTAAATCTCACCGGTTGAGTCCCTTATTATCTCGTGGACTTCATTGCACTGAGTTTTGCTAGTGCATTGTTTGAACATAAAAGAAGTTCAACTTTATTCACGAATGCTTTTCACTTTAATTTATAAATTAGAGCAGGAAATTATATGAATCTGACTTTTATAGTAAGAGTTTAAAGATACAGGACCCCTCCCCCTGACTTATTTTTCACTGCACACTCAAAATGCGACTTCCAAACTTAAAACTTTGTTCTGAATTGTCTTGGTCTTTCAGCGTTTCTGTGTGCCTTCACTTTACCAATATTTTCTGTGTTTTCTTCTTTTCCCATCGGGCCCACTAGCCAATGAAAAAAAAAGACTTCTAGTTATTTCTCTGCGTCTGACATTTATTGTAAAAACAGAAACAAACAACCCTCGTCATAACATGACCTGTTAGTTTGTACAGTACACCAGACTAGTATCCTTACACAATTTCGTAAGTATTTTAAAACCTCCCATTTTGGTCAGGATATTTCCTTAGGTAGTGTATTTATGAACAGTACCTGAGCAGAATTAATGTTTTACCTTTATCGCAATCTCAATGAAAAGGATATGAATCCAAGGCACAGTTCGTCCAGCGCAGAGAAAACGACAAATGAACAAAAAACAGTAGTCCGACCATATTGGGGTTAATGGATAAAGCGCTGACTGACAGAGGGGTTCAAGCTAATCTCCTAGGGCTCCAGTACTGCATATGCAACCTAGACCTGAGGGGTCCTTTAAAAAGGACTAGCGGTCCATGCCTTGAGTAGCGGCGGGGGGGAGGGGGTTATTGGGGCATCCCTTACCCTTTATCGGTTCATCTGGCTCCCAGAGGGTTGATGGCAAACAGCATGCACCAACCCCAAGGCCAATTAGCCTGCACAATCAGGCTGGCGAGAGTCCTGACAGAAAGGGGAGGGGTACTTAACTCAAAGAGCGGGCTCCAGGAGAGTTCGGTTATCCTAATCACCGGGAGAACTCGGGTCCCCGGGGCACGATCCAAGCTTTCAGGCAGCATAGAAGGAATTTATACCGTTTGCGAGAGCCACTGTGAGAATGCACACCAGCGATTTATATAATCATGTGGTGTCATCATATGAAAAATAACAAGCAATGTCTGGAGACTATACTGGGATTGGAGAGGTTGTTAGAACATTGACCCTTGAACGCAGAACCTCCCATAACTTTGTCTCCTACCCAGTAGACAAAGAATTTTGTTTTGTTGAAATAATTTAAGCTATAGTTTTGTCTTGTTTAATTTCATCGCTAATTTGCCATCCATCATGGCCTATAAGCTGGTAGAGACCACCAGACCTCCAGCATATGAGACAAGAGGTTACCAGGAGAGCTCGTAAATCACAAAACCGCTAATTAGAATTTATAGTCATTGTACGGTATCCAAGCAACAGTGCCACGGCGTGAAGTGAGCTTAGCTCATGGGGCAGCGTTCTGCTCCTCCTGGTTTCAAGCATGACCTCCAGTCTGGTGTGACCGTCTCACGTGCACTATTCAGCTCCTGGGTTGTATTGGAAGACAGTGAGGTCCACACGCTCCCTATTAGTCATTTTGGTTCTAAAATATTCCTGATTCATTTGCAGCTCGTTGCCAGTGGGCCAGAAATCTGGTCTCAAAAGGTCCCATTGAAGGGATTCTGACGCATTTTGTAGCATGCATTACAACGCGAGGTACAAAACGCTAGGCACACCTTCTCTTGTATTGGTGACAGGTGAACCCAGGCGAACGCCGTGATCCCAAACTGACTCCTCCTGTTAAACCCACTTCAGTGAGGGATGTTGAAGAACAGGTTAAACAGGGACATGTACATGAGAGATGTACTGTGCGGGGGGGGGGCACAGCAACACACCCACCGTGAGCCGTTCTTTGCCTAGTGTGCAATTTTGAAAAACGGCAGACACTGGGACATGACGAACAGGGGGAGGGGGGAGACGGGGGGTTGGGCCCGGTGGGTGAGCGCCACGGGTGAGCTTGTGTTTTTCTTTTTTTACCAAGTAGTTTTGCTGAAACTATATACTGTAGAGCGACAGACGGCCCAGTGAGTCACTGTCCAGAGCAATGTAAGTTCAGAATGTTTCAAAGTCGAAAGTCAAGGACGTTCTTGAGTTCACCCACCTGCGATGTTTTCAATTGGTAGTTTTCATGTTGCGGTTATCCTGTGTCAACCCCCCACTAAGAGGCGAGCAGAATACATATGAAATATCCCCTGCAATGGGATATGGGGGAGAAATAAAAAGAAAAAACAAGTAACTCCTGAACATAAACAACGGACGCGTGGATTAGGAAAAAAACGACTGAATCCGATGGAAGACTGAATCACGTGTCCGTGAATCGTCATCGTCGCAGGCCCCGGGTGGTGAGATGATGCGCGATGTGTTTTCATGACACACACTGGGCCCCTTGATAAAAGTGGAGCAACAGAACGCCACAGGATATCATCTGCTCACCAGGTGCATCGCTTCGTGGCAGCCGTGTATCTCTGCAAATGGACTTTTTGTTCTTTTTTCCAGCGGGGTAACGCCATGCCACGAGGCGAACACAGGTCTTTGTCTGCGACAATACATTCATCTTAACAGCGTGGCCAAGCCCGGGCCCCCCTCCCCCTACTAGAGTAGCCAATGCCAGCCAACTCAAAAGAGCATAACTGAGACGCTACGGGGTCGGCTGTGTGGATGTGTCTCTCTGCACAATGCTTTCAACACCTTGTAGAGAGCACGCCCCAATGAACCAAGGCAATGCAGTTAGAAATACATAATTTGAGGCATTCTGACATCAGTGAAGAGAGTTTATCCTGCTATTCTTCTGGTCCTAGATTCTGCACACTTAGTTTTGGCATTTCCTTTTGAACTAGACCCCCTATTGAGTTTTATTTGATTTGTAAGCTTAAGCTGGATAAAGAAAGATCAAAAAACAATAAGAGTGAATCAATATGAAATTGGCTTTGTAGAAGATTTCACTTATTGACAAAAGTCGGTGACTAGCTCGCAGTGGATTCTGAGAGATCCTGCGCAGGACGCTGTCATCGCTCTCTGCTCGAGTCCTGAGTTAAAATATTCGGTGCCGTTATCCCAAGATGTCAGACCAACTCTGGCAGAGAGGAAGTGTGCTCAGCCGGACACTGAGCTGTTGATTGCGGACAGACCATGACCCTTAACAAGACTAAAGTGCCACTGGCTTCTCTCTCTCTCTCTCTCTCTCTCTCTCTCTCTCTCTCTCTCTCTCTCTCTCTCTCATTACTCTACAAAATGAAAGGAGCCTTTCACCAATGTGACTCTGTAACAGTAGCCTGCGACTCCTCCGAGGATGTCAAACCAGCACAGCCTTCCACAGTCTGTCACAGCGTAGCCTTCAGTGACAAACCGGGGGGACTAACTGCTAACGCTACTTTCTCGCCTTGGTGGGCGTCTGGGTCCCTGTTGCGCCGCGCTGACTGGGCGCCGTGCACCGGAGAATATCGGCGTTCAAACTCTCCCCGCTCATTAAAAACGTGTTTCCAACAACTGTCAGAGATGCGTGAGAGGTTAAATTGCAGCGTTAATTAGCATGCATGTGTAGAGAAGAGAGTTTAGGGGCAGACTACACGTTTACAGCGTTTAGGGCCTGGGCTACAGGCAGCATACCTTTTTTCCCGCTCTGCTCGTGGACGGACTATTTAGCCCGTGAGCAGGCGAGCCACCCTTAAAGCCTTCATTGACCATTACGGGAACTTTGGGTGATGCGTAGGAGGGGAGAGACCGCGGCCGGTCTGCTTCACTGCACACCACACAACCTCTCTCGTTGTTCAATTCACACTGGTGTCAACTCTCCTACAGACTGTGCAGTTAATGCCTTCAAACTATGCTTTTACGACAAAGAAACGTCCACTTTGCTGCTATGTATGGCTGTTTGAGGCAATACAAGAATGGTTCAGCCATAAAGAGGCTCTCACGGGCAGTTCTAGTTCTAGTTTCTCTTTTGCTGGCCATAGGTGTTGACAAGATGACCTACAATAGAGAGGGTTAGATAGTAGCTTTATCATTTGGATTCAAGCAAGCTAAATAGCCATCACTGAGGTCTGAATCTTTACACCCCGGTGACTTGGTGCCCAAATATGCAAATGTGTGTGCTGGTGCAATAGATTATTCGAATGCATGGATGCATTGCCTTTTGGGCTGCCCCTTTCGCCACGTTGTGGGCACTCCCCATGCATAATACACCCCCTCCTTCCTCGCCGTGTCTGTTGGTCTGCTGAGTGGTGACTGTTTCCAGACACGTGGGTTACGCGAGGTGACATGGCCTAGCCGATGGCCTGTTGGCCACCCACACAGGAGCAGACTTGATGGCCGACTTTCATGTCTTCTAATATGTCAACCTGCCTGCTTGTAAAACCACGTGAAGCTGCTGTGCTTGGCCGCGCCGGATAGAATATGCAACGCTTGGGCCTCGAGGTTCCTGATTACACTACAACCTTACATGTACACTTTATTTCAACTTGTGTGCAAGATAAATACAGCATAATGGTGCACATAATTACGTGTTTTATGACTGATTGCGAATTTAGGATAAATGTATTTCATAAACTATACATGAATATACAATATAAAATGAATACACAATAAACAACAACAGTATTTAAATGAGGCCGAATCAAGTATTTACACTGCTCCAGTGACACAAGGGTCTCTAATGTAAACCTGCAATTTGTTCCACGTATATGGAGCCCTAAAGTAAGTAGCTGAAAGCTGTCTTGTCAATCTCAGACCCTTGCTACCCAAAGAATGAATGTCATAGTTAGTGGATCCTAAATCATTAACCATAGCGTTGGTTTACCAAAGGCATGGTGATTCATTCAAACATTTTTAAAGATATTTTCTATTTCGAGATAACTGGACTGATGAACGGTGAGGCTAGATTCAGTTGGTCACAAATAAAATAACCAATGTTTTATTTTGGTTTTCTTCCCTCATCCCACAGTTTTTAATACACGTTCTTCAGTTCCAAGAGTCGAATCGATTAAAAGTGTCAAAGTGCAAGGTGAGAGTGGTGCGGTTTTGCACCGTTATTTGCCGAATTAGAGTCTAATAGAAAACCTTCCCCCACAGCAGTTCCATCTACCACCATCCCGCGGCTGTGACTGCTAATTGCTAACGCCTACACGAGCGCCAAACAAGCCTATTGATTCTTCATCCTCACATTTCCAACAAGTTGAATGACACAGAGAGATCAGTATACACAGACTAATGCATTATTACACGGTAACATAGATTTAGGTCAATTTTGGGAGCACGCTGCTTACCATGACTACATGTTTTAACTCACGTTTAACACCATATATGGAAGTGACCTGTGGCTGAAATCTTGGCTGTCAGTTCGGTGGGTAAATATAAAAAAATAAAAAAAAGGAGTCATCAAATAACACTTGGAGCGATTTTAGCTCCTTTAATAAGCTTATTAGGTAGCTTATTAATAAAAGGGACACGTAAGCCCTGGTTTTCACACCACAGACAGCATATGCTGTATTTAATAGGTGCTCTAACCCAGAGAAGCACAAACCTGCGGGGGGGGGGATGCAGGACTCCCGGTGTAGGACTCAATCAACAGCAACAGCAATGCAAGCCTCACTACTGTAAACTCATAATCATCGTTTATTGCAACAATCATGTCTGTTGTTTTTTTTCAAGCTCCATTATTTTTAATCTAATCTTGGGTCTGTGACACTGGTCTAAAATACACTTGTCAGAGGAATCTTCTGAAAACACAATAACAGGAAATGCATTTTCTGCTAGTGAAAGCCAATGGCGGTCGAAAAACAAGAAACAAGCAAGCAACAAATTTGGGTCATTAAATATAGCAACCAAATTTCATCCCTAATGTGAGCGTGTTGTCTTGTATCGAGGTAAAAGGTACAGTAAAAGTTTTACTTGAACTCAAGGACAGAGCCAGTTTCAGATCGACGCAGTTGTCGTTTTACCGTCCAGCTGCCACGTTGTTTAAATAACAAATGCACTTGAGTCTGAGTGCCCACAGGTGTGTTGGTCATAAAATAAGGTGTGGTCAGGCACATTGTTGGTGGATCGCTATCTTGAGGCATGGGCAAGCAATTGCGTGATTGACCTAAAAAAACCTGGTCTGAAGTCAATGGCGCACTATTTCACTGTTATTTTATGTGCACAGTGCGCTTACATGCAAAAGACAAAAAATAAAAAGATTAAAATGTTAAAGATTCTTATTGTGTACATCAAAATATAAAATAAAACAAACATGTTAGTCATAATATTTATCAGAATTAACAAATCTCAGTAATGAGTCTGCTCGCGCTCTTTCAGATCCGTTTCCTTTGCAGAGAAGCGTTCTTCCTTAAAAATTTGCAAATGCGCTATTATAATAGCAATCCGCCAAGGTGCAAGTGCACGTGGCTTTTAAATGAAATGGGAGATGACACTTTATTGCATGTTACGCCCAAAACACACCCATGATTAATCAAGAGACTAAGTACGACCCCTTTGAATCATGTGCCATGCATTTTCTCCGCCGTTAAACTAGAAAAAGTGGATTTGAACACGCCCACTTGCGCCACGCATTTTAGAGAGTGCGCTTAGATTGTTAAAATATAGCCGCAACTGTTTGTTTAAGTAATCAATATGCATATTGACCAGACAAAGAAGTGAGCTCAACATGTTCAGAAAATAGAGCCACTTAGCAGATCAACATGTCGTGTCAGAAGACATAAATGCCAGAGTGACTAAATGGGCAATTTCCAAGGATTATCACCATTGATTTTGCGTACATCTTTGTGCGAAATTGATGTTAATGTGGCTATTGACTTGATGTAAACAATTTTATATGGATTTGATAGATTCACACACGCACACATCACTTCAAACTGTAAAGTCAGGAATTCATGTTATTGGTTTAGCAGTCATTTATTCAAAAATGCTTAGGAAATCGATGCGAGCCATAGGGGCAGAGGAATACACGCTCGGATGAAATGTGTCTCAACTTTTGTATTAGCCTAATAGTGAATCAAAAACAACTGGGACTGAAAACCCCCAGTCAATATGGCTGTCGTCCAGGACAAGCTCATTTCTCTGGGTCCACCTTGGGGTGTTTTGAATAAATTGATTTAAACTGACTGTCATACAATTAGAGGGAAGTGCCAGCAGATTGCTACAGAAATGGAACAAATATGCTTTTTCTGGTTATTGGAAAGCCCTTTAAAGCTATAACCTACAATCAACTTCTCAGTCCCTTTAAAGTCCTATTTGAACTGCATTCATTCAAGGTATAGTTTGATGAATATGTACTGTAGGTCCCCCAAAAATAGCGCTTATTGGACTGCATAGCGACACCTACTGGCATAGATGCAGCTGCACCAATGCTAACAACCATGGGTGAAAATGGCGACCTCCATTGCAAGGGGACCCGTGCTGTGTAAAATAAAATATCTCATTCGGCAGCTAAACAATTTGATTCTCCATCATGGTTAACATGTAACATAATGTTATTACATATTCTTTTTTATGCAAGTCAAATATTTTCTATGTGTAACAACTCAGGAACTGCCTCTTGCAGTTCCCCGCCCACTTAGCCTTGTTCCTGTCCAAGAAGATGTGTAATTTTAATCCATTATGAATCCCCTATGTATGTAATATCCATAATGAGGCCTACATGACAAACGTCGTAGATTGTTAGGATAAGGATCCCAGAGGAGATTTGCTAGTATATGTGGACTATATGTAGGCTAACACACAGAGCAACCAAGGGGTCAGTAGTGATGATGAGACTTAATGAGAGCAGCCACATCTTAAATGACCTTCTTGTTCGCCCTTCTTGAAGGTATCGTTTGATGTTTACAATGGTTTTATATGCTAGACCCAGAAACATCTCCTGACTCAATCTCCCGCTGCCTCCTTTGTTTTTGGCTCCACTGAACCAGAAACGTGGACTCTTAGTGGATATCTTGGGGCTTTCCTGTTGCCAGTGGTTTTTTTCTCTCTTTCTCTCTCTCTCTCTCTCTCTCTCTCTCTCTCTCTCTCTCTCTCTGTCTCTGTCTTCCAGATCTTTCTCTCTTATGCCTCCCTTTTGGTCCTCTTCTTTCTTTCTTTTGTGTTTTATTTTCCCAGTGTTCTTATCGAGGCCCGACGGAACGGAAAATCTTAGAACCAATTTGTTTTTTACTTATTCTCATCTGACCTACATATTTCCAATGACACATCGTCCATTGAATAGCTGTTGGCAGATCTTAAGACACTTTGCAAATGCAAAAATAAATCCACCTCAACTACTGAACGCACACAGCCCCAGTCGTACTAATGTGAAGAATGTATACCATCCTGGGCAGTACAAAACATGGTCCTTTTGCAGTGCTAATTAAACTCTCATGTTCTTGGGAGATGTTCTGGTCTCTCTGACACCTGTGAGTTCTGCTGCTCCACAACAAATATACGCTACCACCACTAGCATAAACACAACACGCACACACACGTCATTTGACATCACAGATTGAATCTATACTTCAGTAAACACACAGCATATAGAGGCATAATTACAGGAAAATGTATTCATGCTTAAGAAGGACAAGACTTCAAACGCATTCGCAGACATCACAGACACATGTAAGCTGTGAAGGTGTGAGGTTGATAGAAGTCTCTGGCGAGGAAGTGAACAATCAGTCATCTACGCACGCACGCACGCAAGATGTGTTTCATGCATTTGGCTGCTCGTTTGAGTGCAGATAAAGCTCTGGATGTCTTTGCTGTTGTGGATTCCATCCATCGCTGTCTGGCATTCGGGGCTCACTCCTCAATTTTGTCCTGTTTAGAAAATACATTGTTTATCTGCTAAATTATCTAAACCCCTAGCCATGCTATTGACTAATGTTCTCCTTAAAGCACAACTGGTCAATACCAAATGGCAGCGCAGTATTAAGTAGTTCTTGCATGGTTGTTTTATTTCCACGGCTCCCTGTGCAGGCAGAAAAGACCACAATTGTGTCTTTCTTACTTCTAAAGATAGAATAAAATGGATATGCTCTTCTAGGACTAAAGGGACATGTTGTGTCCTTAAACTTGGATGATTAGCAGTGCAACTTTCAATTGCAGAAGTTCAGTGGCCGAGGCGCCTATTGCTGATATATTACTGGCCTCTAGTGGCCATGAATGTGTACTGCTTCCCTTGAAGGGTCGTGACTTCCAGTGGTGGTGAAAGTGTGCTTTAATGCTAGATAATCTTAGCTGTGCCTTTGTAAATTACACGGTGCCTGACAACAGCCGTGTTTATAATGTGACTCTAGCACTGACTTTAGGCAGCACTGGAAGGTACACTGCCACTAATGAGAGTAATCAGGCTGGTGGAATATCACTGCCATTGGATAATTACAGATTAGACTGATACGAGCTCAGAGGAGGAATAAACGAAGCAATTAGATTCCAAGTAATACCAGACGTCACTTTCTCCCGGGCTCCAGTGTCCTTACGCAGGTGTGTTGGTGGAGAAAATGGCTTCTGGCTGCATATTTACATGTGCATAACTCATGCAGCATGTAAATACTGTAGGTACACACACACTATACATTTGAGCAAGCACTCAAATGTACACACACACACACACACACACACACACACACACACACACACAAATGTAAATCATAATATTGAAACAAGCCGGTGCACAGAAATGCTGAATGTCGCAGCTGAATGCAACATCACATCATGCTCTCACTTCTGTCAATATTTATTTGACTGGCAAATGCAAGAGGGAAAAACAAGCTGAACCATGCCTTAATTGGTGAGTGTATTACATTTTTTCCATTAAAAAGTACTGCTAATGGGTCAGTATAGCACGTCCGATGGAGAGTGGAACACAGTCAGTGTGTTCAGAATGCTTCATTCATCTAGACTGATGATCCATTTGTCATTTAATATCACGTTTTGTCAAAATATATATATTAGCATTGCCTGCAATAAGCCTGCACACAAATAGGCCTATCTATAATGATGTAAACAAGGATAAAGATTATTTTAGCTCTTCATATATAAGGCGTCATCCCACTCCAAGAAGAATGTTTCCTTGACGATTCTGTCAGCAACAGTCCGTTAGCAATAGCTTGGTGCTTAGAAGAAGCAGTTTATTACTCCCAATTTTATTTACTCTTTAATGTCTGCAAATACCCAAGAATCACGACCACTGTGGTATAATTATTAGAATATGTACTGTAGGTCCCCCAAAAATAGCGCTTCTTGGACTGCATAGCGACACCTACTGGCGTAGATGCAGCTGCACCAATGCTAACAACCAGGGGTGAAAATGGCGACCTCCATGGCAAGGGGACCCGTGCTGTGTAAAATAAAATATCTATACATATATACATTCTGCATCTTAACAATTTGATTCTCCATCATGGTTAACATATTCAAGATATTACGTATTCATTCTAATGCATGTCAAATATTTTCTTAGTGTAACAACTCAGGAACTGCGTCTTGCAGTTCCACGCCCACTTAGCCTTGTTCCTGTCCATGTTTTCTTTGTGTTCCATGTTATGTTGTTCCAGTCCGTGTTTTCTGTCTCCCCAATTGATTTGTGTCATTGATTTGGTTATTGTTTTCACCTATTCTCTCCTGTATACAAACTCTGTGTTTCTGTTAGTTCGTTGCGTGTTATTTTGTGTTTCTAGCCTCCTGTGTTCTGTTGTGTGTTTCCAGTTACCGATCTGAATACTCTGTGTACCAAACCTTGCCTGTACCTTGACCTCCCTTGCACTTTGGATCCACTACCAACACCAGCGTTACACTTTGGTCTAATCCCTTAGTGGACCTTTAACCACATCAGTCTGTGCTCCATTAGCATTAGTCATTTTATTAGCATGTCTCACCATCAAAATGCCATAACAGCCCTCCAGCTTCTTTGACTGTACAGTAGCTGCTCCACCAGCGATGTCTCAGCATGTCTTTCCCAAATTCAAAGAAGGCCTCCGGAAATTGTCGGTTTAACTAGTATGCACAGTGACAGCTCAGACGGAGTATCCTTGTAAGATACTGACTCTCGTATAAACACACTCTCTGAATGTGCCTGTCACGTCAGAGACCCGCAGTCTCTCTCCATCACAGAGTGGGGGGGGGGGGGGGGCCCCGCCCGCGGCCCCGCCCCCCCCCCCCCCCCCCCCCCCCGCCCCCACCGAAAGCAGACAC
>JAOEHI010000013.1:4303991-4322210 GCA_025447815.1 Percopsis transmontana
TGTTTAAACAGTCTATCATATATCTATCTCACTCACTCTCACTCTCTCTCTCTCTCTATTTTTTTTTTTTTTTTTTAAATCAATACAATAATACAGGCTGACAATTAAATTAAACAAAACTCAATAAAAAGCTTTTTTTAAAGTGTGTTTTAAGTCGTAATTTAAAGGCTGGAACCGAGGGAGAGTCTCTTATAGCCTACTCTGGAAGTGTGTTCAGTCAGTTCAGCTGTACAGTGGGTATGGCCTAAAACATCCCACGGGCTCCCCGACAACATTCGCAAAAAAATACTGTAAATACCTTAATGCACCTGCTTTTAGAGAAGTACAGCAACAGAACAGAACATGCAGAAGAATTTTCGAAAACCTACAAGGTAAGGTATATGAGTTCTAAGCGCTAAAAACTGCACTTTCAAGTTGCTATTTAAGCTCAGATGGCTCAGATGGCTATCATAAAGGTAACTTTGGCGCACCCTGATAACATATGTAGGCTACATCCTTTGCTTAGTCAGCCCATGCAGTTGACTGCCAGTCACTGGGAGGCGTTGCTGGGTAAATTCCCCCGGTCATCCTTTACTGAAACAGGCCTATTCTGAGTCAATGTCTTTGTAAACCGAAAGGACGTGTAAAGTGATAATCATGGTCAAGTGCAATCAAGTGCAATGTAGACTATAGGCATACCGTAGTCAAGTCAAATGATAGAAATGTGAGTGTGTGTGTGTGTGTGTGCGCGCGCGCGCGTGTAAAACACCTAGGTCTACTGTATGAAGGCTACTTAAGTAGGCCTAAGCCTATTATCAGCGACGCCTGTGTGTGATTTGCTGACAGGATGTGAATGTGTCAAATATCTTCTATTAGCACATAGTGGTTTTTATCAAGCGGCAGCTGCGGTAAGAAATGCGTCTTAGTCACCCGTTTGTACCTAGGTCTACCATAAGAACCACTTCTTCACCGGTCGCAGTAAGAACACTGATGCTGCAGTTTCCTTTCGTCCGATAAACGCCGTCATCAAACCTCCGCCCGTGTGCTCTCACAGCACGTGTGAGGGAATCCCAGCAGGTGTCAGATGAGATCAGAGGATTTCCTCCGCTATAAAGGCGCATGCCCACGCACTCACCAGTCTTTAAACTGCGATCGCGCCGAGTGCTCACCCGCCGAAGTCAAGTGGTGAGTAGCCTAGGGTTACGATTTTAATGTTCTTCTTGTTGGTATATGCTATGTAGTCTGTGGTCTGTTGCCTTGAATTGTGTAATGCTTGTCGTTGACTCGGTGTTATATAACAACGAGTGTTACCTTTTTATCGAAGAATAAACCTTCTCGTCATCACATGGGCTATCTCAGGTTTTATTTTAATATTTCCTACTGTAGCCCGGTGTCATTTGATGGAAAGTCAAACAGGGAGACTACAGAGCTGTCATATGCCTCGCCCTAAGGACGCACACCATTTTTACCAAACAAAGCTCAGCGATTGTAGGCTATCCCTCGCTGCCAGAAAGGTGAAGCTCTTTTAATACAACCTATAGCTTTCAATATGCATCATACCATACCGACTGTAGGCCTAAGCAATGCTTGCCCTGTAGTTTTGTGACAGTATTTGCCTATAGGTAGGCCCCTTTCATTGAAGTAATCCCTGAGGGATAGCGACAATAAAATGATGTGATTTGGAAGATATTGTGCCGCAAAGCCTAATGTACAGCACACCCCTAACAGGTGTGAACAGGTTTCCTTCAATTGCATAATCATATACCCCCACACACCCACACCCACTGACACGCACACACACGCGCCCACACGCACATACACATGTTCTAACCACATTTGTCCAGGAAATTCTATCTCTTGTGTTACTGGAAGGAGGCAGCAATAATAAAACTTCCAGGGTGCATAACGGAAGTCAACGGATGTTGCATCTCACAGTGCAGTCCGATAAGCGAGGGGACGCTGCGTTTCAATTGATTGGGTTTCTGATTTTGTTTCAGTCAGAAATGTCCGCCACAGATTGCGACAGCACACTCAAAGCACAGGTAGACTTTCTGGAGGAGCAGAGACGAGCAGTAGGTTCATTTTGGTATTCATGTTGGACTTCTTTTTTTTATTTATTTTTACCACAACATTCTTATTCTTTCTTTATTCATTCATGATGATGTTTGATTTATTAATATTTGTTTGTGTCTCACTCAGCTTATTTTCATTAATAAGAAATGGGCAGAACAGTACCATTCCATGCTACAGTATTACAAAGAAAAGGTAAGACAACATCAATTGTACACGTGTAGTGTTATTATATTATTAGGCTATTAATAGTAATTATAATAGTTATTATTGTTATTATTCTTGTTATTATTATTATTATTATTAGTAGTAGTAGTAGTAGTAGTAGTATTCTTGTTATTATTATTATTAGGCTATACATTTTTTACTGTCAAGTTTTCACTTAGATTTTCCCTGGATCTTATGTGAATATTTTCTAACCATTACTTAGGTCCAGAGGCTAAAAACGTCAGTCCAACACAAACACCATCAAATTGAAGAAGAGGCACGTGAAAGAGGAGAAAACAGCAGCATAGCGGAACATTTTAAAGACACTGGGGACAGTGTTAAGGTAAAGTAGATTTTAATCATATTAACTTCGCTGGTCTAAATGTGTAAGCTGCACGATATCAATTACACCATTCCTGTACTTAATGTGCCGGTCTCGAAAATAACAGAAACGAAACGAATACGTTTCTGCTGAGTTACTGAGAGCGGAGCAGGAAGCAGATTTGAGAGAGCAGAATAACACTCTCACCAGAAGGGGGCAGCATCAACAAGAGGAGATCAAACGACTCAATAAAGTGAGTCATTCGCTTCATGGCCGGGGTTGGAAAACCCGGCATACTCACAACTGATTTATATAATATGCAATCAGCTAGTAAACATTCAACTTACGGACACATATTAGGCAAGGTGTTTTACAATACTATGAAATTCCGCTTTTTCATTATGCCTACTCAGGCACTGGAGGCAATTCTGACGCAATTACCTCCTGAGGGCAGTCGTGAAACACAAGAGGACGTCTGGAAGCATCAGGTAGGCCTACACTTGGTTGATGTTAAGAAGAATCTTTGTGTCCTCTGCTATGCCGTTCTGTGCTTTGTTTAAACAGTCTCCCCTTCCCATTTCTACCATGGTATCATGTTTTTGAAATCTTGGGTGTTATCATGGATTTAGATCTAAATTTCAACAGCCACATCAAGTCAGTAACAAAACCAGTCTACTATCACCTTAAAAACATAGCAAGACTTAGACTCATGTCCAAACAAGACGTGTTCATGCCTTTATTAACAGTAGGTTAGACTATTGAAATGGTCTCTTTTCAGGTCTCCCTAAAAAGCGCGTAGGCAGCTATAGCTTGTTCAGAATGCTGCTGCTAGAGTCCTAAAAAAGACAAAAGAAATTGAGCACATTACACCAATCCTCAAATCCCTGAATTGGCTCCTGGTGTGTCAGAGAATTGAAAATACTGCTGCTATAAATCCCTAAATGTTTTAGGGCTAAAATACAGCACTGCTTTTACAAGATGAACCCTCTAGACCCCTCAGGTCATCTGGGACCGGTCTGTTAACAGAGTTAAAACAAAACATGGAGAAGCAGCATTTACTATGCAACAAATAGCTGGAAATTCCAGAAGTTGTAGTTCTTGCTCCAACTCTGACTACTTTTAAAACTAGACTAAAAACTTTATGTCCACCATTGCTTTCTGCTAAATTGCTAATCTTGCACTTTGAATTTTGCTATGCTGTGAAACATTTTTATTTTATCATTATATTTAAATGATTATTCTCTTACTCTATTTTTTCTATAATTGAAATGTGTTTCTATGCATTATTTTCAAATCCTGTTTTATTGTATAACGCGTTCTTATGTGAAGCACATTGGGTCTGCCTCATGTGGGAAATATAAAGAGCCTTTCTTTGCCTTGCCTTGCCTTCCTCAGGCGGAGGTTTACAAGGAAGACTTTTTAAAGGAGCGGAGAGACCGAGAGAAGCTCAAGGAGAAGTATCTAGAACTAGATAGGAAGTTCAGAAAGGTTCACTCTGAGCTGCATAACCTTAAGTCCAAGGTACTACTTTTTATTTTTTTCTTCATGGTTATTAAAGAAACATTTATACCATGTCTGGAAATACCTATTGGTTAAAAATCCTTAAACTGTTCATTGACGGGAAGTTTCACTGAGCACCCTTACAGCACATGGTTATTCGATTTTATCATCTAAAACTAAAATAGGGTTAGCCACAATGTTTTAGAAGTAATGTTTCTATTGTGCTGGATTATGTAAAGAAAATAATTTTCATCTCTAAAACCACAGCTCGAAACATAACTGGAATCTGAAACGGCAACAGTTGCTAACACATTTGTCAAATACAATCAGGTAATTTAGCAGACTCTTTTATCCAAAGCGACTTACATGGTGCTATTACATGGAGCAGGTAGGGGTCAGGCATCTTGCTCAAGGATGCTTACAGGTAGGCCCAATCTGGGTCTTGAACCCACAACCTTCCAGCTGGGAGTCCAACACCTAGACCACTAGACTATCCTGCCCCAAATACTTTTGAATTTGAGTAAACACAGATGCCAGGTTGTCATCCCACTACAGAAATAAGATGTCTGCCAGCATGGGGGCAGGGAGAAGAGCATGAGACAGGGTAGACTAGTGGTCTGGGTGTCCGGAAGGTCGTGGGTTCGAGCCCCAGAGTTGGCCTACCTGTAAGCATCCTTGAGCCTTGAGCAAGATGCCTGACCCTAATCTGCTCCATGTATTAGCATCATGTAATTGTAAGTCACTTTGGATAAAAGCGTCTGCTAAATGACCTTATTGAAGAGTAATATTTTTTTAAATGACTTTCAGGATATGTGGCTCAAAATGCATGAACTGTCAACAGGCCAATATTTCAATTCACCGGTCTAGTTTGTGTCTGTGTTTCCCAGGCGACAAGGACTCCTAGCGTACCTCAACCTGCCCCTGAATGTAACTGCTTAACCCCAGCGCACCAACGCAGCTGGGAGGACAGCCCCCAGCCTCTTGCCCAGCGTCGCCACCAACAACACAGACCTCATTTATAATCCTAACCAACGCGACACTTTTAACGGTAAACTGTGAAACAGAGCTGGGGCTATTTTTGTCAATATCCATGTTTTAGATTGTTTCAATCTTTTACATATGACCTTTTTTGCTTAAAAATCGAACATGTGCACTTTATAGCTCTAAATATGTGTCAGGGAAGTTCAACACAGTATTTCCATGTGGTTATAATTTGGGGAACAGTCATTGGCCGGGTGATGTGATGCCCAGTTCCTGAGGAAGGACAGCATGGAGTGGGCAGGCCCTGGTTCTACTGGAGCCAGCGGCCCCACCGTCTTCTGCAGGTTCTGGTTGACACCATGACCTTCTGGGAGTCGAATACCCCGACCACTAGAGTCTATCCTGCCAGTCTGCCAGTGTGTGCTGGTGTGCGCATGTGTGTGCGTAGCTAACTATGAACGCCATGCCAGTTCTGCTGAGCTCTTCACAGGTCCTTTAGGAAACCCATGTTTAGGTCTTGCTATTGAATGAATGTAGTGTGGTCGGTTAAGAAAAGCAGGCCCCAAGCACATCTATTGGTATACAGCAGATGCTGGGTCTCCCGTTGTGAAGTAACATGGGTACATCTGCATCTGTGTAGGAGAAGAAGAGAAGAATGTGAGTCATGCTTCATGGCTACTTAACCAATAAAATATATGGACATAATGTTGTTTACATAGTGTAAAAGTATTATACTATACTCACCACTTACGAGGATGGGCAAAACGAGAACCATATCTCCTAGTGCCTCTGCAAAAACATTCTGTTTATCCTCATCCTAATAAAATATTTTTTTTTTAATTTTTTTTTTAAATTTTTAATTTAAATTTTTTTTTATTCTCATTTCAAGACGGGCTGAGCCTGAAGAATGTAATATAAAATGTAAATATTGTCATTTTCAATCAATGCTATGAGGGATTGTAGACTATTAAATGGAATAAGTATTTCGTCTCTTGTGTACTTCAGAAATGAGAAATCAATTGGAAATATCAATTGGAAACTGTTAGATGATATTAGATAACTAAAATATTGAAAAAGCACAGATATCAAAACAGACGAAGTTTTTAAGGCATTTATTGGTGCAGTTATAGCAGCAATGTGTCCCTGTTGATTAAAAAAAATGTATGCTAGTATTTTGTATTTGCATGCGAATCCTCTGAGAAGTTATAATCTATACCAAACTGTACTTCAATTGACAAAACCCTTGGAAGCGTCGCATCTGGAGCTCAACGGAAATTAGTTTAGGTTAATTTGCTTAAAGTGCATTTTGCACACAACACAGCGAAAGAGAGAGAGAGAGATAGCGTCTGTATTACGAACACTCACTAGGGATAGGTTACACTTGATCACCAGATTTACGTTATTACAGCATTAGATACAAACTTAGTTCAAATTTAACAATTTCTGTTTATAAATAAGTGTATTAATGTAGAATAATGACTATATTTCAGGGCCTTGAAGTAACAAAGAGTTGAAATGGTCAAACATCTGTACCCAGTGCTGAAATTCGGAGCGCGATCGTTGCGTATCGCTGCGAACTGCGACACGCGGAAGAAATACTGAATTTCTCTGCCTTTGTACAGTTAAATATGTTAAATACATTCTAGGGAAGTATTTGCAAAGGTACAGCCTTATCAACAACAACTATGCAAATGCAAACGTGTGTGTTTGTGTGTGTGTGTGTGTGTGCTTGTGTGTGTGTGTCTGCGTGTAGGGGGGTGGGGGATAATTTGAAGCCGATATTGCACAACACTGTCCAAGTCAGCCCTGGCAGCGGAGCCCCAGAAGTGCATGTTGCGTGTTGAAGAGTGTGCTGGAACACGTCCACCTGTTGGGAGCAGCGGTGCGGAGGGAGGGGGAACCCCCCTCTCAGTAGAACGCGGGGTTCGTGTGCTCGATGACGCAGCGCCGGCAGTGGCGCCGGACCAAGCGCAGCGCCTCGGGGGACACGTCGCAGTCCTGCACGTTGAGCAGCTGCAGCTCTCCGCAGTGGGCGGCCAGGGCCCGCATCCCCCTGCCCGTGACGCTCTCGCAGGCCCGCAGGCTGAGCCTCCTCAGGCCCGGGCAGCACACGGCCAGCTGCTCCAGCCCGCCGTCCGACACCAGTGGGCACTTGCCCACGTCCAGGGACCTCAGCCGGGGGCAGCTCCGGGCCAGGTGGCCCAGGCCGTGGTCCGTCAGCCCCTCGCAGCCCCTGGCGTTCAGGTAGCGCAGCCGCGGGCAGTAGCGCGCCACGTAGCGCACGCCCACGTCGGTGATGCGGGCGCAGTGGGCCACGCTCAGGTAGCGCAGGCAGCCCTCCAGGCGGGCCACCTCGCGCAGCCCGAAGTCCCCCACCAGGCGACAGTCGCTGAGGCTGAGCTCCCGTACGGACGGGCAGTGGAGAGCCAGGTGGCGCAGGGCCTCGTCCGTCAGCCTGCTGCAGCGGCGCAGGTAGAGGTGGGTCAGCCTGGGGCAGTGGGAGGCGATGGTGCGCAGGCCCTCGTCCTCCAGGGAGAAACAGTCGGTCATGTCCAGGAAGTGGATGGAGATCTGCTGGCCGTGCATGGGAGACAGCTGGAGAGACGCCTCTGGGGTGAGGCTGATGCAGGTCACCTTGGAGCAGCCTGCCAGACATGAGTCAGAGGAGATAGGAACAGAGGAACAGAGGAACAGAGGAACAGAGGCGATAGGAACAGAGGAACCAGAGGAGATAGGAACAGAGGAACCGGAGGAGATAGGAACAGAGGAACCAGAGGCGATAGGAACAGAGGAACCAGAGGAACCAGAGGCGATAGGAACAGAGGAACCAGAGGCGATAGGAACAGAGGAACCGGAGGAGATAGGAACAGAGGAACCAGAGGAGATAGGAACAGAGGAACCAGAGGAACAGAGGAGATAGGAACAGAGGAACCAGAGGAGATAGGAACAGAGGAACAGAGGAACAGAGGAGATAGGAACAGAGGAGGTGATTGATATAGTGTGCAACTTTTCCTCTTAATAAATACTGAATTAGTCTTTACAGATACATTGGATGCTAGGCTAAGCAATTAAAGGCCATTTGTGGACACTAGAATAAAACCGCTGACAAATGCCTGCAGAAAAATGAACTATGTTTCCAAAGAAACTTGAAGAAAACCAAAAGGCTGTCCCTTTCTTTAATAAAATATGTATTTCATTATTCTTGAAGCTTTTAAATTAAAAAAAACTCAATTTTGTCCGACTATTTTTACAACAAAGGGCCAACTCTTAATGGTACAGGCCGCTAACGTCCCACACAAGCCAATGTTTTTTGTGTCACTTCAGTTAATGAAAGCAGCAGACCGGGCCCTCTTATTCAAGTGGAGGTGCGTCCGGCTCTCAGCTAAAGAAAGCCTTTCTTCTTCCACATGGGAGCTTAGGGCTGGCAGAGCTTCCTCGGTGCCTCTAATGCCTTTAGCAGCTTCTGGAGAAATAGCTCAGAAGAATAACCTTTGAGGTAAAGTCCACAGATGTGTGTGTGTGATGTCGATAGAAGGTTGCCATGGCAGCCACCCCTCAATAAAAGACACTAAAGACTGCCCCTGGCTCGGTAATGCGGCGAAGAGGATTTTGATAGTTTAATGAAGCCAAGATTCTTCATATGATTTTATCTTCAAAGCTACACCAAAGTAAGTGTAAGAAACCAGTCTCAAAATCCATTTCAAACTAAACAGCTGGACGGCATGGGGGCCAATGGGTGCGCCTTTAAATTCAATTAGACCCGCCTATCTTATGTGGTGGGCCAAACGTTGCTGTTTGAGGTAAAACTACTCTGCTGAAGGCTGCTGCTGAAGTTGTACCGGAAACGCTGCACCTAGACACCTCATTACATTAACAAGTTGCATATTGTTTGGACCTCAAAAAAATAGGGAGTGGCCTTGGTTCCCTGGCTGCTCATGTAAAACCAGCTGCCAGAAATCTAGGGGTTGAGTTTGACACCGAATATTTCATTATTATTATTTGCTTTATTGCCCACATCTTTTCTCCTAATTCTTAATTATTAGTTATGTAGGCTTTTAATGGACTGTATTCTGCTTTATGTTGACTGTCAAAGCACTTTGTAAACTCGGCCTATAAATAAAGTTATTATTATTATAAATCTATTCTCATAATTGTTGGACTAAGAAGCACGACACGCCTGTATATTACCTGACAGGTTCAGGTGCTCCAGGTTGGGACAGCGAGACACCACCTCGAACACGGCGTCGTTGGAGATGTTATAGCAGCCGGCCACCTCCAGGCGGCGCAGCTCGGGGCAGCACTGGGCCAGCACGTAGAGGCCCCGGTCGGTGAGCCTCTTGCAGCCGCTGAGCACCACCGTCTCCAGGGTCAGGCACACGCTGGGGGTGTCCAGGCACAAGCGGTGGGTCAGCACCCGGACGGCGCGGTCGGCGTGCAGCAGCTCCCCGCTCAGGCGCACGGCGCCCCAGAGGCGCGGGTCCCACGCCAGGTTGTACCAGCGGCGGCACACGCGGGCGCAGCGGCACAGCTGGTTGGTGGGCAGGTGGGAGAGGATCTGCAGGAGGGCGTGGTCGGGGAGGAGGTCGACGGGGGCGGGGCGGTGGCCCTTGGGCGGGCGGGGCCGCGCGGGGCCGCCGGGCTGCGGGTGCACCACGGCGACGGTCTCGGCCGCGGCGGAGGAGGAGGAGGAGGAGGAGGAGTTGGTGTCGCGGCCGTTGCTGGAGAGGGCGGGCGAGGAGAGCGAGGAGGACTTGGAGGGCAGGATGAGGCCGGGGCTGGGCGTGCTCAGGGTGCGCGTGCCCGAGTCCAAACCTGGGTACCCACGGGACAGAGAGGGTTCATGAGAGGGGGCGTACCTGGTGCTTCTCCCCAACCCTGTTCACATCGGACGGCAGGGGCATTCGTCTACATCTGAACCTGCTTTCCCCAGAAAGACTCCAGAAACGGGCTCTCCATTAACTCTCTCTCCATCTATTAAGCATCATAAGAATAAGCCAGCTGAGATCAAGCGTTTCCAAGGACTTTGGGGCGTTTGGGGAAGAAAAAAGAATGAAGTGTCACGTTTATCTTTTGGGCAGCCCTCCCCCCAGGGGGCGTCCTCTCTGACGAGGACTACCCCAGTTCGAAGCGTACAGCTGTGCCTCACGTCGCACGGTGGAGCCCTGTGTAAACAAGGAGGCCCCTCCAGATGTGAGCTAATTAAGCGGAGCCTGGGTCCCATCACGCTGGGACACTGAGTGCTCTCTGCTCTGATGCTATCTCTGTTCTGCTTATCGCTGTTTCCATCCACACTAATCCTCGACTCTCAAAGCTTGAACCCAGAATCGTCACTTCTGAAAGTCACTAGTGGGACCTAGCTACAGGCTTTTGTATCATGCGAGCCAGGAGGGGCAGGTTTAGTCTAGAAATCTCCCAGCTAGAAGGTCATGGGTTCAACTACTATTAGTACAATTATTATTATTAAGAAGTATTAAGAAGCAATTACAATTACAATTAGGTCATTTAACAGACGCTTTTATCCAAACCAACTAACAATGAGTACGATTACAAGTATTACAAGGAGCAGGTAGGGGTTAGGTATCTTGTTCAAGAATGCTTACAGGTAAGCCAACTCCGGGGATCGAACCCAGGTCCTTCTGGCTGGGAATCGAACGCCCAGACCATTAGACTATCCTGGTAGAAAGTATATACTGCCAGACAGACAGCAAGCTGGCTGTGATTGACATGTATGTATTCCTAAAGCAACATTACCGGACAGGACAGTACCCCTGCCTGTCATGTAGATTTGTGTTCTAGGATAAACACAGAGGCCACGTACAGATTGACGTGGATTACAGATCTATATTCCAGACCTCCCAACGGTCTGACTCCTAGCATAGAGTGTGGATGTCCTCAGAATAAAAAATGGAGACAAAACCCCCTACAAAAATTAGTAGTGTACTCACACATACAACAAGCCAGTCAGATTTGGGTCCAGGTGTGACATAGTTTCTGGATTGTCCTCTCTGCCCTATCCTCCCACTCCCAGTCAGATAGCCAATTGGAATGATATAGGGCCTTTAACTATTTTTATTCAGCTTCAACGAAAATGTGGATTTGAGGTTCTGGAGGTTTTTGGTTATCCTGGCTGTCATTATGAATGCTAAGCCTTCTTGTGGGTGGTCCAACTATAATGGATTCCAACTTGAAAAGAGATTCTTCGTAGTTGACCTGACTGCCGCTGGCTGTCAAATGATACTATTAGCTGACAGTTGCAGATTTCATAGCACATGCGAAGGATTTGGAGGTAACCAATTTATTTTTTCTATCAAATACCTCATCTTTTTTAAAATTTTACACACCTGGCTAAATATTTGGATGGGGAATTGATGGTTGAGAGCTTCTATTTATTCAAGAATTTAATAAATATTGGAATTACTGAGTTAAAACCAGGAGTTTGTCAAAAGTATACTTCTGACATCTGGTACAAAGAGGACCTTTGCAATTCCATGTCTTTATCCTAATAACATGGATGATAATTTAATATCTACAAGTGTGGTTTATTTCTAACCTGCAATTTCCTCAAGCAGATAAATACAACCCATCTCATTGCATCTATGATTTAAACTTGTGGTATTAAAACACCAAAAATCATTCAAACAATAAAAAAAGTTTGATGTTCGTTTTGGGTTCATTCCAGAGTCGGGGATGTGCGCAGGAGGATCACATCTTCCTTCCTGCCTTCTCCATGCCACAGAAAGGCACATTTTTGAACCATTAACAGTAATAGATGAACAAGGCGCTGTTTAACAATCAAGCTAATGGAACGGATCTTGCATGCAAGAGAGAGACTCTTTCCACTTGGCCAAGAAGCAACTTCCAAGATGCATAATTACACATGTCACTGATCCTAAGAGTTGCAAGCACTCTGCTAATTACAGAATACCTCCGAGACAGCTGGTGGGAACCATCGGATGAATATTTACACTCATTTGGTCCCATTGCATTGTGGACAGTGGAGATGAATAGTGTTCACAAAAACAAATACAAGAAAGGCTAAGAAAGAATGAGATCCAACAGGGATGTTTTCCCAGTATTGCTATCCACGTTGACAGGCTGATTGAGGTGCTTGGTCAGAGGGCTGTGAATGTCATAAAGCCTACAGTAGATACTGTCATTGGAGTTTCTATTTGCGATCTGCACAAAACACTGAACAATACCCACTTGTGTTTGCCAATGCACTTACGCATTTCTGATAATAGATAATAAATAACAGAGGAACAATAAAATGTAGATTTCAACCTCAGCGTCAGTCGGCCTTCACAAGCTAGCATTACCCATAAAAATTGAAGTTCCTTCTGCGGTTCTACATGCTGTCTGCTTTAGAGTTCAAAGACATTCAACCCTGTCCAAAGAGGAAGACAAACATGTTCTGTCTTTTAAAGCACTGCAGGCAGTACAAATTATTCACTATTGTACTGCACGCAATTGCCCAGGGTAAATACAGCCCAAAGCATCGTCACAATGTACCGAGCAGAAACCAGCAGATTAGACATAACTAAACTAAATGAAATAATACAAATTATTAGTATATTATCACAAAAGGTTGTTTCGGCTAAACTACTAAAGTATTAACAAACATTTTGTCCATAAACCGAAATCCTTCAAGATTTTTACTGCCCCCTCACATATTAGTGAGCAGTTGAGCTCAAAATCAATCAAGCTTCAACAAAAATGGATATAACACTAGTGCAAATATTAAGAATAATAATTACTTAAAAGGTAGAAGAGTGATATTAGCAAAATAGTCATATCAGTAATGCTGTAATGCTTATCCACCATATTTTGTGGGTATTTGTGGTCGTAACACCAGGAGAAAATATGTTTACTGGTTAGCGTTGCAAAACATTTCCTCTTCCCCACTCCAAGCCTATTAAACAGTATGTAATAGTAATTAATATAATAATCTGTCTGGAAGCCCCTGCACAAACCAAAGGCCTTACATGTACATTCAAAAAATTAGGTGGCTATGGCTGTAATCTGTAATGCGGCCACTTCAGTTTTAAAAAAGCCAGGAAAAGAGATTAGCCAAACATCTGGTCTTCAGCCTGGACAGAGGACGACATGCATGGTGAATGTGCTCATAGCCACAGCAAGGCATAGCTGGCTGAAATCACTTGCCACTAATGCCCAGATCTATGACAATCCCCAGCAGGAACCCATTAGCACAGGTTCTTACCACAGCCTACTGTGCACATGCGGAGCATCTTTTGATACTGAGAGCTTCATGTGAATCCACCACGGAACCAAACAAGATGGCCGCATAACAAGGGCGCACAGCTGGTTGCTCTAAGTGTCTTAAGTACGCCACCAAAGTACGTTCCAGGAAATAAACACACTCAAACAGAGCTCAAGCGGTGAGACGAAACAGATCAAGAACAAAAGGCCGAGAGGCAAAAGGAACGGAAGATAAATTGGCTAAAGACCCTGCAGACTTTACCAGAGACGGAGACAAGTGCGCGGGCTGTGTCAATCCAGACTTTGACACGGTCAGACCATATACTAAAGCTGGGATAGAGATTCCGGTCAACATCTTGCAGGGCTGTGAAGTTGGGCTCAAACCCTGGACGGAGGTGCTGGGATTTTTACTGCTGCATCTGGCAGAACAGGCCAATCTATTACCTCAGTGCCATTAGGCCTGTGACATGGCCCTGCACCGCAGGCTTCTTCTCTAAACTCCTCCCTCTGTACTCCTCCACAGGGAGGGTACATGGGAAAATCCTGAATGTTCAAGGACGAGCCAAAAAACAACTTAAAATAAGTTGGACGAAGAAGGAACTATGAAGCAATGCTTTAGCTGAAATTATTTGAACAATTGATCCTGGTGAAACAAAAACAATGCTTTTAGGACAACATTGTGTATAAGTCAATACATGGATGTTAATATTACTACACAGTGTAGCGAGGCTACTATAAACTAGAAAACAATGCCGTCTGACGATTTTCTTTTGTACAACATGCATAGTAAGGCAGGAAAAGGAGCTCCCAGCTTCACACTACCCCGATGGCTCCTCCTCTCCTGCACCCCAAGGCTGTGTCAGCCATTCAGACATGCATTCCTTCAGAAACACTAGCGATGTCCTCGGGGTGGGCGTAAGTGACTGAAGGTCCTGATATCTGGTCCGAGGACAGGACTCCCCACGCTGAGGAACAGTTGAGGAGTAGCTGAGGAGCACTGGAGGCACGCAGACATCTATCCGCCAAACCCAGATGTCTGGGGTGGGGGCTGTGTGTGTGTGTGTGTATGTGTGTGTGTGTGTGTGTGTGTGTGTGTTCTAAATTATTTGAGTCCATAGTATTTACCACATTACTAATTCTGCAGAACAGAGATGACTTTCCAAGGTCCAAAAGCAATTTGGCGAGGTATGAAGGGAAGTGGGGGGGGCAAAACCGATATGGACTCTAGCAGATCACTGCCGTTGACATGAGAAGGTGATGCAATATTTTACAAGATGTGAAGTCAGGATGTCCCAGGATGAATACTGTAGATGGAGGTTAACAGTTCTGCACAGGGACGAAGGGTATGTTTAGCCTTTAAGTTTAGTTTGTTGATGTGTAGGCATGGTTACATGGTGGTTCACATGGAGGACCCCACAGGGCCGGCAAGTCGGCTGCAAGGACGCCTCTGCTCGTGATGAGCAGAGGATGTCGTGACCTCATGGAGGAGAGGAGGCGTTGCGTGCCCTTCTGTCGGACTGAAACGTGAAGCTGTAGAAATGTTCCCCTTGACTCCATAACAGGCTCAACTTTTGTGTAAATCTCCAAAAAATAACCTCGACTACAATCATTTGCATGAATAAATAAACTTGGAGACCGCGCGTTAGCATGTATCAAGTCACAGAGTCAAACGACTGCCCTGCTCTGCAAGAATCTAGGATTTGTACCCTTTTTGTAATAAACTGTAGTGGCGTGAATTATTTCCTTTTATAGCTCTTATACACAAGAGACTCAGCTGCACGTGTAAGTAACAGTAATAGCAATAGGGATAATACTAATACTCATAGTATCGTGAAACTAGTGGTCAAAACCGGTCAGCCTGCCACATTACAGTCAAAACATCACTCGCGAGTCGAGATCTTACATGCGGAACACACATCTCAGCCAAGTGGCACCTCTCCAACCGCTGTGTCCAACCGGCGCCAGTTATAGTACTGAAATATGTCAGGCGAAATGCCTCTAAGATGAGTGGGCCTGTGCCTTTCCTCACAGACTCATAAGATGGAGCACACAAGCTGCTCTGACTGCTGCTCCTTCTCCCTCTATCTCTAGACACCGGACTCTGCTTGTTTTCCTTTCGCCCCGGCCACTCATTTCTGTCCTTCTTCCCTCGAGTTTCCTGGCTCCGGGAGCAAGCGGCGGGGACGGGGGAGGGGGAGGGGAAAGGCCGGCTGACGGGCAAAAATAAGGGAAAAACAACGTTGGCATTCTCTTCCTTTCCATGCTCTCTTTAAATTTTCTTAGACAAGATTTCTATTAAATTTCTGTTGCCTTAGAATCACACAGACGTCAAAGCCTCTCTTGAAGTGACTGGTCGCTTCCTTTCAAATGTTGTAAAGTTTGCTAGTGAAGAACTTCTTGAATGAATAAACCGTAGTTCTTGAAATGACCATGTACAGTTTGTGTGGGTTGCGGTCTGTCACCTGTCAATCATTTCCCTTCAGCCACAGTGAGTCTTCCTCCCCTAAACAAACCATCTTAGTTGGAGCACTCTTCAACGTAGCCATTGAACTGCAGACAAACGTGTCGGCTACACACTGCTCTGCACCAGGTTTGGAATATATACCAGAAGAAGTATTATTGAGGAATTATAAATGTTTTGAACGGGTAATGTAACCACAACGTAACTGCTTGCTGCTGTAATCCATATTACAATGACAGGCACAAATACCTCAGTGGCTTCCTACATACTTGGCAGCAGAAAGGTCAACAATGAAACACAATATGTCCGGTCAAGTAAATACAGCTAAATGAATTATCGTAGCCAGTTCGTTTTTGGAGACGAAATCCGAGGAATGTGTTGCCCCTGGGACGGTGAAAATATTAACATCTTGGAGGCGGGAGCGATCTTTTCACGGAGATGTTTAGACTGTGCATCTGACCTGCACACGGCTATATGGATAGCTCCCGTGGGAATACTGTGGACAGAGCTCATTAAATGAGGGAAGGAGACTCGCTATATTAGATATAGGCCTGTGGTTCTACGGCTATCATTAGAAAGCTAGTCCAGATAATCCAAGTGTAATTCAAATCAGATGTGATATTGTTTTGAGGTAAGGTTTCTTTTTCGGGGTCATTAAAAGAGAAAAAGCAAACTGAAAAGATTTACTATCCATCCGATTTACTGTCTGTTATGCGTCAACCCATTGTAAGCATGGAAATATAAACATGTCAACCTAGTGTTCTTTACAATGTCTTCTACTAGTAAGCAACCCCCCCCCCCCCACCCGCGACTGTTATCACTGTTTCTTTGGCCTTTGGCCGGCAAAGAGGAAGCCAGGCGTGAGCTTTGTTCCCACCATTCAGCGGTACTCGCCTAGCTTCCTGCTGCCATAACAAATGAGACGGTGGAGTCAAAAGCTGCAGACAAGCCGCCCTGACGTTGCTACAACCAGCGTCCCCCTGGACTCTGGCTTCTCTCAGGGGCAGAGCCTTGACACCGGGGCGGGCCTCTCAGGGTGTTGTCTGGGGGACGGGCCATGTCTGAGCTGCATTCCCGAGGTACCCCTGAGCCCCCCGAGGCCCCGGCAGCTGCAGGGGGGCAGTTTAACCGACATTGGGAGAAACCCCACTTCGTCACACGATGGGTTTACTGTACTGCGAATCAGCAGGTCAAGGTCAACCCTTCTTAACAATAACAACCGACAAACAAGTTGCAAAAGCTGTGTCATCTTATTTCTAATAAGATGATTATTAGTTGGTTACTAGTTTTATTGTGGGGAAAATAAAGATTTATATTTACTTTTCATCTTCCACACATGTAATTTACTCTTAAGCACATTTAGGCTGAAATATAAACAGCGACTGCAAAAATGTACATTCATTCTGGTTCATAGTAATATAGTAGCGCATGTATAATTGTGGGCACAAGGGGCAGCACTGAGCTTACACTGCTCCTCGTTAACACATTGAGGCTGCAGTGCTTTGACCAATCGTCTGGTGGCGCATCACACACTGAAAGCAGTTTTTCTCAACCAAAGATTTTATTAAGAGGTAAAACACACATTATGCATACAGTACACAACATTTGGAAACACACATAAATGGGAAGGTTTAAAATGATAAAATACTAAAATCAGCTGGAATGACAACAGTCTGTCAATAAAAAAAGCAATAAGCTAGGAGCCCCCATCCCAATCTATGTATAAAGTATAAAGACCAGACTTCCTGGATAGTGACTTATGCAGCCAGAGTACTGGCCCCAGAATGTGTGTGTGTGTGTGAGTGTGTGCGTGTGTTTGGAGTGGAGATTTGACTGTGACTGTGGTGGTTCTAGACCATGTAATTACTCCCACTTAAAAAAATAACACAGGAGGACAATTATGGTTGGCCAGCTACTGGCCACTACTCTATAATCCATATATCTATGTGCACAGGTTGTTATCCGAGCAGACACACACACACACACACACACACAGGACAATTGACTATTACACCTCGTTCCAGCAGCTCTCTCTGGCGGAGAGACATCTTAGTTAGTCAGCATTTCCCCCTCTGCCTCATCTGTACGCACAGGCAGACATACACAGCAGGTCAGACTCCAACGCTCTGGGCAGATTCCGAATTCGCTCGGAAGAATTAGTAGTGAATTGTCACTGCCAGCAGGAAGATATGGATTCACACTGAAATTCTGTGCGAAACCAAAATTATATTTCATGCCGTTTGAGAGGTTTGCATGATTCCTTCTCTCTTTTCTGTTCTGTTCTTCTCTGCAAGCAACACCTTGAAACCCAGATCTGAGTGGCAGCCAGAAGTACAGGCTACGTTTGGAATTTGTTTTCTTGTGGTCAGCCCCTAACCGCAAGAGTACCCTGTTCATCAAACTCCAAGCAAGTTTTAGATTGGTGATGATTATGCATCTCTCTCTCTCTCTCTCTCTCTCTCTCTCTCTCTCTCTCTCTCTC
>JAOEHI010000013.1:4328636-4344697 GCA_025447815.1 Percopsis transmontana
TGTGTGTGTGTGTGTGTGTGTGTGTGTTTGTGTGTGTGTGTGTATCCATGTCTGCGTCTGTGGAATTTGTAACTAGCAAGTTGCCACTGTACGTCGGGAATCCGCTGTACACACACACACACACACGTAGAACCGGCGGCAGCATGCGGGCTACACTTCCCGTCGACGTGCGCGCTGTAATTACATCGAGATGTTGTTCTCTAACAACACAGGACAGCCACTGACGGACGCACGCAGGCGAGATGAAGACCACATGTTTGGCTGGTATGCAGTGTAAAGACAGTCTGGTCTTGTATGTGTGTATATATATATATATATGTGTGTGTGTGTGTATATTGTCAGCGCTATTATAGCTGAAGGAAGGCTCCATTTAGAACAGATGGTGAGTTCAAGGTTCTTGGCTTTCCCAGCGATTGTACAATGCTGCCAATTGGGGCTCATCTGCTAGCTCACAAGGTGTAGTGGGCAGTTTGGGAGGAAGGAGCAGCAGGTCGTCAAAAAGCAAACTTTTGGACGACCTTTGCCCCATGCTAGAATGAACCAATCAGATTCCAGAAGGTGTTTTTCCTAGCTGCCCCTGCCAACCTCGGTCTTCTCCGCTGGGTACGAGCGGTCCCCAGGAAGTGTGGAAACGCTGTACGCACGTGTGATGGTGTTCTGTATGGAGACAGGTAGGGAACAGATTGATGCATCTGATTGGTTCAGTGTGATGTGGAGTGCTGGTTGTACAGTACTCGCTCCATCTTGCCCAGTTCAACAAAGTACTGTACCTGTAATACTACATAACGTCCTGCAATACAAAGAACAATTGCCTCGACAAAGTGGCCAATTAACATCATCAAACAGTTTTACGTAGAATTTGAATAATTATCACACCGACAGCCCACACAATAACCCTCAATATCACTGAATTTATTTTGTAGCTAATTTTGTCAAATCTGTTCAGCTTTCACAGTCAAATGTACAGTATATCTTTTATGTATATCTTTTATGAACTTTGCATTAGCGTACTGATTCTATACTGAGCCAAAGTCATCTAATTAGCTAAACTAATCTTAAAGCTCCCACACACTGTCTTTAATGATCTCAAAGTGGATAAGTGTGTATTAATTAATTAATAGTGTATACCTATACCAATATACTGTATTGAAGCCACAAACAACCAACAATAGATAAATAATAATTGGGGTGAAATTGCATTGCTACATTAGGGTGATTGATGGTAAGATCAATTCCCAGTTCATTTTCAAAGCATATACTGTGGTGAAGGGCAGATGTGAGCAAAATAATTTCAAGTGCTGCTCACTGTGTTGAAAGATGAGATCCCACATGGGCGAAGTGGCTCGCCCAGCTTATTTGTCTTTTGATGACCACGGTGCGATAGAGCCGGCACTTTCTGTAGTGAAAATAAGTAGGGACCACACTTCTGCACTATTTGAATATGTAACTCACGATGCTCAAGTCAATCCGCATTCACATCATCATGGGTAAAGATGCGTAAGAGAACAAATCATGTCAAGTTAAGAATCCTAATGAGGCATTCATCCCCCTGCAAAACTTTTGTTTCTTAACAGATAAACAGCTCACTGCTGGCTTGACCCAGTCCACTTAAGTGAGACCTAAGCACACGCTGTCCCCGTGTTTCTGAGCTGATAATTTGATAAGTGAGGGGATCGTTCACTTTATATTCTGGGCAATTAAACCCGTGTGTGAAGGAAAGTGTCAGGCTCAATGATTTTTACATTTGTGATGTAGTGCATCGCCTAAATGGAAATTCTGCACTGACAGGACAACTGCTGATTGTGTGTTTGGAACTGCGAATGGAATTTTAAGTTTTCCTACAATTACATTTCATCAACATTCACACCTGTCTTGCAAAATGAAGCAAAACTAATTTTCGGAAATGAATTGTGAGCTTATGTAAAGCCTGTTCTTTTCCCCAGTGCGGCACATTATGAGCCCTTTATTTACCTTTGTTTGGACGACTGTATACTTCTCTCTTGAGAGCGGGATGGAGTGAGAGTAGCTCTCATTTAGTTAAAAGTCTGCAAATTAGGCAGCAATTACATTTTCTAATTTCGCCTTCCTAATTTGAGTTAACCAAATCTGCATAGGGATTCTCTCCTTTTTTCAGTTTTAGTCTGGTTTTGAATCATAACAAAGTTCCAGCTCTCCATAGACACTGTCCATATAACCGATTCTCACATGTTTTAAGGAATATTTCTAAACGTATTGTATTTGTCCATCGTACAAATATTCATACAGATCTCAATAGCACCAAGATCAAGACCAGATGTGCTAGTCCTGATGTTTATGCAACGTGAATTTGGATTGTATTGCTCATTTGATGGTCACAAACATTTCACACCATTTCACACCACACAAAACCAATAAACCACAGTGTCAGGACAAATTTACTATACCAATTATTATAACCATACATACATTATTCACTCTCCCTCAAGCCTCCTTTCTTTTTTCAAAAACATCATGGGACCCACAAATGTACATACAGTATGTATTATTTCTGAGATTGCTGTAGTTTGCGTTGACTGAATGTTGTTTATTGTACTGTAGCCCTAGCTACATCAAAGAATACAAAGCCTTCTGCCGTGCCATAACAGTACAGGAAAAAAGATGCGATCACATCCAAACAAATTTATTGGTTACACCTCCATTAAGGAGGGAGAGGTAATTCTCCAACAGATTTCAAAACAAACTGGCACGTCCCATGGTGAATTGATCCGGTTTGTATTATATTAAGCGTAGCGTTAGTTCTGGCAGGCTAGAACAGTCAGCTGACTGACCAACACCCGGCTGACACACCTACACAAACCTCATTGGCCCGTTGAATGAAGGAGGTTCTTTTAAATAGTCCCCCCTCCTATTTTGCTTGCCACGATCGCTTCAGAAACCCGCCACCTCCCCAGCTCCACCTATTCTTTCTCTTTCAATTGTTGTACACGTCTTTCATTTTCACTAAACGTGAATATTAAGTGTTGTTTTCAGATATTGCTTGACCCTATTACGGGTATTATGTGTATGCATATTACTGTATTTATGCTATCATGATCGCATATGTTCATACATGCTTACCATCATCATACCATCAAGTATACATCCATACTTATCAGTGTGATGAGTAGAAGCCCCCCGAAACAGCCATTCCGGCAAGGATAGATTGTTAACAGCATACTTCTATATGTCCTAACAAATCGCTTTTGTGCAGTAAGACGACAGTGGTCTGACGGAATGCGTTTGTATTTGAAGTAGCTACTCCAAAGAGCCGCACGTTCTGGTAGCTCCATGTTTCGGCCAAGGCTTTAGGGACAGGGACAACTGTGGGGACGACTGCACCCCGGCCCCGCATCACGCACGGTAAAATGCGAAGTTCATAAAATTCTGTACAGATTTTAACAAACAAGTGAGTAGAAAACCTGGAGTGACAACAAAGCGTCTGCCGGTGTTTTAGGGTTGTTGAATTGGGACACCAGCCCTCAATGATACCATCTGATAGCACGTTGAAATAAGGAACGTGTTGAATATTCTGCTGAATAGAGCTTTAAGTACTAGTAAGTACAATTTTAAAGGCCATAACCTAAACAATTCACCACAATTCTTGGATTTGGTAGCTGAAACATCGACAAGAAGGCAGACTTTTAGATGTTTATTGTTAGTTCTTCAAAAACAACATAAAAAACATAACAAACCATTTTTACCAAAATAATCTTTATATCTTATTAGAATTACCCACAGGCAAACCACTAACCCGTCTGTGACCTTATCTCTTTGACCAATAAATAATATTCTGCATTCTTTGTCAGAATGCAGCTGTGCTTGGTTAAAGCATCAGAAGTATAACAAACACTAACAAAAACAACACCCCCCCCCCCCCCCACACACACACACACACACACAGACACACACAGACACACACACACACAGAAGATTAAGTGCCTATGGTATTAATGACAAAGTCAAGCATTTCCACATTTAATTTCTGATAACAACACACCATCTCATATGCATTTCGTATGCAGAACAGTCCCCACCTACACGTGGAGTAGACATTTTGCTTTAATGGCAAGGCTATTCCTGCTAAATTCCATATACGGCATGTTTATGTTATACTTAAAAAACTCACTAATAAAGACGTTTGTATGTGGTACAAACAACAAGTTGGTTTTTGACCTCTTTACAAGATTGTCTGGGTGTGTCCAGAGCCTGCTTGATTGACTGCTGACCTGAAATTTGCTGCATAGAGATTAATCAGACCAAATAAATCAAACAGCTAAAGTACATGAAAAACACATTGGCCATTATTTTCTAGCATGTGAAGTTACTTGCTTTTAACTTGGTTTCAGATATAAAACAAAATGATGCAGGAAAATTATGGAAAATTATATTCTCAAGCACTATATTTATAGATAAGGACTGTTCAGGTAAATTTTCTTAATTCGCCTCTAATGGACTTCTGTTTTCTGCATATAGTATGGTTTTCTAAAGAGGTAAGCCAAATGATACAAAACTATACTGTATTAGCAGTCTACATTTTACTATAAATGTAACACCAATTATACCAACAGTTCATATTTATTCTGAGATCAAATGTTGGCCACAACAAATGATGTTTAATGTGATGATAATGTGTGATGATCTAGTCTAAGGGATAGAGATGCATTATGAAAGACACCGTGGAAACACTAATGATGGCCATGTTGATACAGTGAGCTATTCATAAGGAACAGTTAAATAGTTCATTTGACATAAACAAATATAACTGATATTAAATATACTGGGTAATAGCATGGCAGCATGGTGTATTTACTTGAAAAAACAACTGTTTAATCAAAGGGACTTGTATACACGAATGTATCTGTCTTTCAACAGACATACATGATATTATTGGCAAACAATGCAGATGAAACACATATGCTAACTTACAATTACAGTTAACTCTAATAATAATGACTGCCGCGGCCCAAACAGTGAGCTTAATGTGGAGAGCGAAGCTCAGGCTGAAAGCGCAGATTCAGTGACTTGATCCATGCTCCTCAGCCACATCTCTGACATGGCTAAGTGACTGTGAGATTCGGAGCGTTATCTGGGACTGGAGAGTCAACAAACAAACTGGAAAAGGAGGCAGAGAAGCAGCGTGTGTGCCCTCCAGAGCAGGTGGCCGAGCCCCACAGATGCTCCGCAGATGCAGTGAGGCAGATAATGTCCTCCCCCGCGTTACCTCCGGGACCCGATTGCAGGGGAACGTCCCCATCTGGGTCAGCTCCAAGCCGGTTCTGCAGGGATCAGCTGTTTTCACTGTCATCCCGTTGGCCTCAGCTGTGGCTCACCTGCACACGACCAGTTGTGGTGCCTGGATGGTCAAGATGCTCTGTTAAACCCATATTTCCTCCCCAAGCACCCCACAGAAATATATAGTATACGCTAATATAATATAATATCATATATATAAATGTGAGTGTTTGTAGATAAAATGTATAATTTTATTTATGGATGTGGTGGGGTGGGGGGGGGTCAAAAAGGATGTCGCCAGAAATACTATAGATAGAACGGAGACATTTCTGCACAGTGGCATCTTGACTCGATTGTCAATTGTGGCATCTTGACTCGATTGTCAAGACCTCAATTTCCAGTGTCCAGTGTCTGCCACTACGAAAGCACTGCTCAAGGAGAGAAGGCTAGCTAGCTAGCTATTGAGTTTGTGTACCCCTAAGGGCAAAAACATGTCTGCCAAGCTAACCTTTCATGGGTCTCTCAACAAACAGTTCATTCAGGCGTAGTGAGGGGTCTGGTAGGACGATGAATATTTATAATACGCCACATTCAAACTTTAGAGTCTTTTATGACAGCGTTTGACTCCCCGCTGCAGACACAACACTGTTTGAATGGATTTAGAGAGTTTCATCCCCAGTGGTTCATCTATTTGTAAGAATGTTGTCACCCTTTCCTGGGTGGAAACCGTCAGGAGCTGTTGAATCACATCACCGAACTCAGATGACTTTCATACTTCCCTTTCGTTTGATGTCAGTCCCTCGGGGCCATTTTAAACCCCACTTACCGTCTTTATAATGTTTCATGCGGGATTTGAGATATAGGAGAAAGAGGATATTACTTTGTGTACGAATCCTGTGCACGCGCGTGTCTGAGCACGCTTTTTCTTACAGTAAATGTGACTGCATGATTGTGAATGAGATGGAGAGCAGCAAATGTCCTTGTTATTTTTTTTTCCAGGATTTTATTTTGCCTAAATGGGCCCTTTAAGCTAAAGTACATCTGCAGGGGAGAGAATGTAAACATCTGTCTTTCTAAAACACGTGCTTACTTGCTACTGTGTTTAGTGGGTAGAATTTGCTAATTTAATTCCATCGTTCCCACTTGCGTAGGCTAAAAAAAAACCAGCAACAACCTTCTCCTAAGACACTAATAGGTTGACACCTTGCAGTGAGCGGCAGTTTGTCAGGTGACTGGTATAAATAAAACTCCATTCCCCTATTGATTTTCCCTCCAGGTTTTGACAACAGAAGCCAACATGCTCGTTGCTGCGTGTTCCAGAATGCGCATGTAGATTAAGCTGCCGCCGCTATCTCTTTCATTCATTGAATACCATGGCCCAGACACGCAAATCTTTTAAAACATCCCCAATTAATATTTAGAGATGTTGCTATGTGTACATGCATGTGTAGGGTGTTTGTGTGTGTGTGTGTGTGTGTGTCCGTGCGTGTTTTCTGCAAAGACAGAAACAGTGACACGGTAAAAGAGCAAGAGTTTGGGAGCCGACGATGACTTCATGTGGCTATACGTATAGCTCATTTCACATGGCGTAAAAGGACACCTGACAGTGAAGTACAAACATAATGAAGCAATCAAGCAGACACATTACATATGTAAATGGTTTTAATTGCAGACATGGGTTTGAAATATTCATTCATATTAGTCACATCAATTAGGCAAGGATCTCTTCCCAGCTAGTGTAATCATTGCATTAATTAGGTCAGTTAATGCAAGTTGAAACAATTTGAAAAGCAATTTCAGTTTCCAATTAATTTGGGGGGGAGTGTGAAAGATATTGCATGTGAATGTCTGAAGCTTTGTTGATGACAAAGAGGCTCTTTGAGGGTAGACAAACCACAGGAAGCGTTGACATGGTGTGGTCTGTCTGCAATGCAGTGTCAGTGCAGTTATGAAAACAAAGCACCAACAAAAATTTCACATTTAGCACGAAAGCCTTTTACATTAAATTTGACCCCAAGAGGAGGTCCCCAGGTGAAAATACATTTGTTTTACAACTATTAAGCCAGCACGGGCTTTACATCTTAAAAGCAAGTACCAAGGAAGCATTCATATCTCAGACCTACAATACATATGTATAAGAAATTACAAAAAATGATAGATTTCAAAAAGTCATTTCTTTTATTAAGGGTTTGGAACATAACCAGTAGGACACTATATATTTTTGTTACAGAAATTGAAAAATTTAAATAATAAAAACAAATATTGTTCCTTTAAAATTGCATAGGGTAAAGTATGAACTTTCATTTGCTGTTAGTATTGGAATTGGTCTTCCTAAGTGTGAGACCCTTGGGATTTGCCGACACAAGTGTCTCTGTAATGGATAGTGAAGTGGTGGCAAATATACCGTGATTTTGTTTACATATCAGGAAGAGAGGTTGTGTCCGAGTGGTTCAGTATGCATCTCGCGCATGTCCGCAAACTTGACATTTCTGTGTCCACCAATTTGCATCAAGGCACAAGTCCATTGTGTTCTGTCAATAGTGATGGGCAAAGCAGTTCTTCTAAGTGTACAGAATCATTAGAATCAGTTCATTTAAAATGTAAAATTCATTAAAGATTCGTTCGAAAGATTCGCTCACTGAATCGTTAAGTGCTCGAGGGCCTGGAGCTCCGACTGCGTAGTAGTCACACTCACGGAACTGAAACGCGGCCGAACGGTCAGTTCAGCTCGCTAACTACTGAACTGAGAATGGTCGTTCGCTCGTGGAGGATAAGCTAGCGAGCTGAGAATTTAGTTGAATAAAGATACCGTTTGCAAACTGAAAGCTACCATAATAAAGTCCCTACCCTATTATGTACAGCACGTGTATTTTCGCAACACCTAATTAATAAATAAAATATCTGGACCTACTTTAAAACTTCAAGACATGAGAGGGAGGGAGAGGGGCGAGTTTGGGCCACTCAGCAACTGTCTATCACTCAGGGCACCGTTCCTTCGCGGTGAAAGGATCTGAGGAAGTGTCAGCCACCCATTATTTTTCATATTGCAGGTTTCACCACGCAGTTGTTGAATCATTGCAGCTAAATGTTAGCGTTAGAGTGTTCTCTGTCTTGAACACACCCCATTCCTCCTGCGTGCGAACTAATTACTTGAGGAAGCGCATCCCTGCGAAAGAATGACTTGAATATCCAGCAGCAGCACATTCCAAGCTGGGAACTCGCATCAGAGAAAACTGATGCGATAGTAGATGTTAGCAGAAATGACTGGCTAGCGCGAGGCTCTTTTAGGACGTGGTTTATTTTAGGACATAGTTTCCATTCAGAGGCAGGTGGAAGACAGGTCTAGAGCATTGCGTCTGATTTGATCGAGCAATACTAGCGATAAAGCACCAAAGATTATTATCTAACGGCATAATAATATGATAATATAATTCTGTATGATGAAGGTTAACCAATGTAGACAAAGTACTAGCTACAAAAAAACATAAATATTTTACCCCAGCTTGCCATCTCGCATGTGGGAGCAAATGCCTTTGGGCTCCATGTCTCTCTCTTTGGTTCCCTTATTCTTTTTTTTCTTCCTTATTCCTTATATTCCTAAGCCACACCAGCTGTTATTGCAGATGGGTGGGAACAGACTTTACTCTAATAACGTTATCTATTTAGGCACAAAAGAAATTAGCTGGTCTTTCCTATAACTCCCTACAACTCTCACTTTCTGGCAGCTGTCTGATCAAAGATGATTTTCCCCCTAAAACCTGCCCCCCTTGTTGGGGGACAAACGCTGCTTCTTTAGCACATAGGCTTTTGGCAAGATTCCCCATCATCAAATGGCGCACAGCAGAGCAGCAGGCCGCTAGATGTTTGAAGAGTGTGCTTCAAAGAGACTTTAGACTCAAGACAAGATGGCCGTGCTGCAACTACAGCGGCGACTACAGAGACATGGGGCGCTGGAGAGGCGTGCTGTGATTCGCAAATTGAACTAAGCGTTGTTTAAGAACACACAGCGTGTGACTAGAAGAGGAATACTAAAATTCAGACTTTATCCTGTGATTGTTTTGGAAATATAAAATTCACCGGAGATAAACACTAGGCAGCTAGGTGTGGAAGCTAGCACATTAGCCTTATTATTGACTGCAGTGACGAGAATGACACTCGTGCATTGTTTCAGACATTCCACATGCGTATGAAGAATTGACAACAGGAGGGGCAATGTTTTAAAATGTCGAGGTGGATTCTCTACCTCTGCCGCTACTGTCGGTGGCATTTAATGAGTGCTGAGTCACACGCAGCCACTCAACATAATGTACTAGAGTGGAAGCATAGAAGGTCAAGTTAATAATAACTGTACTGACCTCCTTAATAATAAACCCACTGAGTCGTCTTAATCATTTTTCAATCAGTGGGAGCAATAGGATTTCAGATGGATAAAATTACAAGTGAATATTATAATTAAAATCAAATAATATGTGATTGTTTGTATAGCATGTGTGTGTGATATCCTTGTCTCATTGTATATTTTGTAAATGTAAAAATAGTTGACATTGTCTTTGGTATCATGTACACATACTGATTAGTTTTGAACGTAAAGTAGTGTCTGTTATTGACAGCCCAATGTTAGTCAGTTTAATAATAAAACTACCCCCGCCGTGCTTTTAACGCTACACTAAAAAGAGTAGTTAAAAAGGTAGGGGTATATTATGTAAAAGCCATTTCTGCCATTACAAAAACAGATCAAATGTAATTCCTCCCACTGCAACAGATGAACAGCAAAAACAAAACATATTATTGCAAAACGGAGAGAACAGTTGGAAAGAATGATTATTTAACGATTTAATGGCACACTGGTGAAGCTCCGTATGACACGATGCCACGGTCACAAAGTCAGCTGATTGGCCCTTAAATGAATGGCTTTGAGACTTGGAGTGGATAGTGGGCAGCAATTCAGCTACACTGGAGGGTCATTACATTTCCTAAGTGCCATGTCGATACTGACAGTTTGTATGCCAGGAGGAACAAGAGCATTAAATAGAAGCCAATAACTTCGGTACTCGCTATAACTGCGCACTTATTGTATAACGTACCGTTGTCCTGTTTAGACACACGCAAGAAGAAACAGTTTGGATGCATATTGTACTGTCTGTTCAGCTACCTATCAGTCCTGGCCCACAAATGCCGAAAAACTATTCCAAGCAGTGCTAAACTACTGTAAACGCTCATCTTCAATTGCCTCATTGTGTTTAGAAGATTTTGCTAGGATAACTAGGAAAATTCAAATGTATTCCGCCGGTGTGAAAGGTCAGCAGTAATGAGTTCACAAAGAAATAGCCTCCACCTTTCACCAACGTGACTGACGGTGACAACGCTGCCTTGATTGCAGCCATTGTGTCCATGTACTTGGTGATGATTGCACATCCTGCTACATGCCCAGCTCCATGCATATTTCAGCCCATATCGTGGCTAGATGGAACAGACTATTGTTAAAAAACAAACTGTCTGGCATTACAACACTGCACAACGCAACAGAATATAAGACATTTCAAGATAGCCTAAGCCGAACAAAGTAAAGTTGAGTTCCGTACTGTAGCATATCATAAAGTAATGTAGCATAACCTAGCATAGCATATCAAGCAGTGTGTGGTCCAGAAGCCTGAAGGTTAGAATTTTAAACAGTTTAAAGTACTTTAAAGTACTATTTTAAAATTCCTTTTCGGCATTGTGCTCAGTCACTACTAGAGTATAAAAGATGTACTGTACATTGGAAAGTACTTTTCATGATATTCCAAACAAAGAATATAAGTAATTGTTTGAAAGGTAGTTATTGAGATTTCCCTGTATGTACAGCGCATAATAGATATTGCCAAGCAGGCCATACACCAGATATAATAAAATAATGCTATCCAGTATAATGCTGTTGGTCCACGTGAAATATGCAGGGGTTTTGACATATCACTTGTGCATTCTGTTGAGCCTCAGATTCACGCCACATTCAGCTTCTCAATTAAATACAAATGCAACTTTCAAGTCATGTACAACTTGTTCTGAAAGTGTTTACTTTCAATCAAAGCCCGAGTCTTTTTCATCATATTCCCTTTCATCTGGCGTCTATTAAATCCAAATACACTTTTATAAATAGGCTCCAGTGCAAGTTATTAATAACAGGAGAAAGTCATTTCGTCTTTTATAAAATAATAGAACTCGTGGTAGTTTGTATGTGTGCTGGTGGTTAATATGTTCATTACCTATCTCCATCTTGTCCTGGCGTAGGCCCGGTACACATGAATAGACTCTAGCTTTCAGAGTCAAAACACTTCCTTAATTGCTCACTAGGCTCGGTTATGAGACAGCCTAAACAGACATCTAAATTATTTTTGTTTCTCCATCATTAGAACAGAAGGTTTACCTGTACTAACAGAAAATGAAAAGTGAAAACATGAATTATTTAAGCCACGCCAAATTAGGGGTGGGCGATATATTGAATATACTCTATGTATTGCGCTTTGTTCTATTGTGCGATGTAGTAAATTACTATTTCGAGAACATCGAGTAGCCTACAAACTATCACGTTTTTTTGTTTGTTGTTGTAACATTAACTCAGACTGCAGCTCACACTCCTCATGAACTCAAGAGTGTCTGGCTGCAGACTGGGCTGCTCACATTTTACTTTTACACACAAACACCGAACCGTATCTAGGTGAAATGTCAGGAAGGGATGAAAAAATAGATATACCGCCCATTCCAAGCACTCCTGTAACTTTCACCAGCAAAAAAAATTTAAATACAGAGCTTTTAATTTAACAGCTGTTAAAAGCCTGTTTGCAATGACCTGTTGGTTGTGATTTTCCCCTTTTTGCATGGAAGTTTAAAATTGTTACAATAGAAACCACTAATGAATTTAAACAATAACTTTTTAATGCAGACATACAGTATGTTACAGGGACTACTACTAGAATCCTCCTACTGGTGTGATTATATGCACCAAAGGGTATTAAATCGAGCATGTATGAAGTGCTTTAAAGGAGATTTCAAAATATTGAGATATATATCGTGTATTGTGATATAGCCTAAAAACATCGAGATATTAACTATATGCCATATCGCCTAGCCCCACGCCAAATAATAACGTATCACCATTTTATATAACTGCTGGAATACTGTGCTGAATGATTAGCCACGAGGAGAAGCCTACGGCTGCAGAATACTAATGACCTTTAAATACATCTTTAAACACAGACAGCATCTCTACATAATGTATGATATCTTTAATGAGTAACATCGCTAAAGCTACACAATATATGCCACGCAGAGGCCCGAGTTAAGGATAGGCTCTTTGCTGTGCGCAGAGGAGGGAGGTGAGGAGAGAGATATCAAGCGCGCCTGCACTGCACTGGCGTCGGGCTCCTCCGAGAGACACAAGGCAGTCGACGTTAAGCTGCCTGCAGCCCTCTCATACATATTATTGGGTTCGCTATGAAGAGAACCTAGGCATAATCCTCTTAAGCTCTCCAAGGCAGAGCGGGGAATCAATGTACATTGAGAATCACATGAAAGTAAATACCATATTCATATTATTGTTAATGCGCAACAGAGATAATGATGATAATAATAATAATAATAATAATAATAATAATAATAATAATAATAATAATAATATGTGATAAGTCAAAAGTTGATTCTCAGTTCTGATGCTACGCTGATTTAAAGGCAGCAAGTAGTAAAAGTACACATCTCATTTTGAAAGACATATTCCAACCGCCCTTTCATGGAGCATATTACTGCTATATAAGTTGCTATTACTCAATCAGCAAAATAATCAGCGTTAATGATGCAAACTGACAGTTATCGTGTATGGCCTGCTTTATGTGCGCATAGGAGCAACAGTCAAACAGATGATGCAGGGTTGAGAGAGCTGGGGAGAGAAAGGAGAGAGAGAGAGAAAGAGAGACGTTGAAAATGTCATTTGTTATTTTGCTATTGTAGCTACAGTATTTGACATATTGAACCCCTAATCTCCGTGATTTCAATGTGCCATTCTTTTACTCAGCTGTACTCATCCCCCCTTCTACCCCCGATCCACCCCCCACCCACACACACACACACACACACACACACATTATTTATCCATTCTCATTCAGAACTCACAATGTAACCTAATCTTTATAGACCTTCAACAAGGTGAGAACTGTAGATGGATGTCACACCCAAAACTATCACAGTCACTCCAAGAGATCATATTAGCCTCTGGAGGTGGGGATAACGTTTAATGTTAATGTTTCTATTAAAATGGTCAGGCGATTATGAAAGAAACAAAACAAAAGACTGCATGGACTAGCAAAGACTGGACGTCAGTTATTTCAAAAGGTGAATATCTCATTTTGACGTACAGTAACTGTCTGTGATCGACTTAATCCCACTGGAAGGCTCACAGCTTTAACATGAGATTGAGCTCTACACGATGTAATGTAGATTGAGACATCCTGTAGTGTTTACGGGCTGGGCGTGCGTTTTATTACAGATGGAGGAAAGAAAACGTAGAAGACAGGTGACATACTGTAGTCCGTGAAACGCCACTGTCAGAAGTGTCAGAAAAGTATAGAAATGGGTCCAATGTGGACATGCTTTCATGTCCCTGGCATTTGTGTGTGTGTGCACGTGTGTGTGCACGTGTGTGTGCATGTGTGTGTGCACGTGTGTGTGCGTTTGTGTGTACGCACGTGTTTTAGCATGAGTGCGCACTTGTACAGAATGGTGTTGACAGACTCTTGTTGTGTTCAGTGATGCATGCAGCTGAATGGGCTTAGTGAAGGTAGATGAGTATTGGGTCTGTTAAATGACCAGTTCAGGACCCACACTGGGCACCAAAATGGCAACACGTAAAATCCTATAGCGTCACAGTATTGTATTGTGAGTGATTTGAAGCAAATTGAGCCACTATTGAAAACAGATATGTTCAAAATAATGGTACCTGTGCGTTTGTGATTGGCAGGTGGTTTCTGATGGGAGGCCCTTATAGAGCACTGTGGCAGTATATTAAGTGTTATATATTGCGATGGATCCTTCCATTAACCCAAGCTGGTTTTGCATTATCATTCCACCCAGGTGTTTCTGCCCGATTCTGAATTATTTAGACATCAAATAGTCTAATGCTCCTGTGTGGGAAGACACCAAGTCCTGATGCAGGCAGATATTCAGATTCTTTTAGTTTACTTAATACAAAAGCAATTTGAGAGAAATTACAAGAAGGGACGTGATAAAGTATTTATTTGAGTGTGCAGGAACCATTGTTAATGCAGTCCTAGCCCACCAATTAATGCCCCTGAGCAAACATTTTGTATTTACTTTTTAAGACGTGGAATTAATTTGGCTGGGAATGTCTTTAAATTGTTGAAACGGACTACCATGAAAATACATATAACCTGTATCACTGTAGAAATAGATGTCTTATTCCACAATATTACTACGGTATGGTTTAATCTGTCCCAAATGTTTTTAATTTGTAAAAGGCTTTTGGGTGAAATATATTTCACTTATATATCAACTCAAATAGAAAGCCTGGTTTTGTCTCTTTTCATGTTCTGCTTGGATATATATGTTAGAAATTGATAATATCCTGTTTTTTTCATGTTTTGTTTTTACACAAACGTGATTGTTAGAGGCCAAGAAACAGTATGTCACGGTAGCTAACCCATCCACACAGCAACCACACAGCACAGGAAGCACAAACATACATGCACATTTTAAACCTATGCAGGATAGTTTGGTGGTTAGGGTTCCACCTGACAGGTCGTGGGTTCCATCCCCGACCTGCCCGGCCTACCGGTAAGAATCCTTGAGCAAGATGCCTAACCCCCCTTTGGTCCTGAATACTTCCACTGAATACCGTACACGCTTTGTATGAAAGCGTCTGCTAAAAGTCCTTATTGTAATCTAAACTGTAGACGTGTCACTTTATTTTTAGGCGAGGACGGGGGAATAAAAGAAAAGCTAATTTAGAGAGTAACTAAACCCCTCATTTTAGTATTAGTGCATTCAGCTGGGAAATTCACACAAGGCAAAGGGGAGCTAAGAAACGCCCACACAAGACCCTCTATTGGCATCCCTCTCCCACTTACACAGGAGGGGCCAGACTGGAGGGGCATGGCCCACAAGCGCACAAGCATGGCAATGTTACGTCTTTTCTTCTCTTTCAAATCACCAAACGGTGAATCTCAATTGCAGTAGTCCGTGTTTAACCTGTAGAGGGCAGTTGCTACACATTCTTGCACAGCCTATTCAAAGTTTAACATACAAATTTGTCGTGAATTTAACCGTTTTTGACTAATAAGACAGGGTTTGGGGGGTTTAGTTACATTTTAAATCCTTACTGCTGGGAACAAATTACAATCCCCTGCATATTGCTCCAATTAAACGGCCTTGTAACCACACTAACCACATTGAGTAGTTGCATTATCAAAGCATTAATTAATTAATGCTTTAATTAATTAATAATTAATTATTAAGCAATATCACAGAGAGGGAGTGCTGATATTCAGTATAAAAGTACAACCTCAAGTGTGATATTGCTTTTATACAACAGTTCTAAGCGCCCTTTATTAGTTAACAGTAATATGCGACAACAGATTATGATTTCTTTGTTTGTTTAATCATTTATTTGGCTCCGCCAACACAAATAGTTACACAACTGGACTGGACTGTTGCCAAGCAACATAGAAACATTTTCCTGCACACTAGCTTGCTACACGTTACTGCAGGCCAGCTACTATCCTCACCTTTGTCCTCTCCTGACGACAATTCATAATTTAACTCAAATG
>JAOEHI010000013.1:4386189-4401162 GCA_025447815.1 Percopsis transmontana
GTGTGTGTGTGTGTGTGTGTGTGTGTGTGTGTGTGTGTGTGTGTGTGTGTGTGTGTGTGTGTGTGTGTGTGCGTGTCAGAAGACTAATTCACTGGAGCTTAAAATGTGTAGTGACCACACAAAGACACATATGCACACATTAATGCCCACACACAGATGCATGTAGCCACACAAAAATATAACACACAGACACACTCTAAAGACAGGATTCTTGTTGACCAGGCCTTAGGGGTTTTCTGTACTTAACACTTTTATCAAGAACCCAAACAAACACACTCACATACACACACTCAACTGTGCCAGGTTACAACACACCAGGCCAGTACACAGATGTGTCCATTACAGAATACTGTATGTACGTTATTTGTACACCTCTACAATATAATGTGTACTGACAACAAGAAATTAGGAATTTGATTATTGGTGAAACTACAGATTAGAAATCTTTTTTGGCCATTATTCCATTTCATTGACCCATAGCCCCACACGACAAAATTTATACAAAAATTAACATGATCAGACAAAACAAGTTTATTCTCACAACAAGCTATTTTCGTGTAGCTGCCGTCATTTCAAACAAATATCAGATGCCCTCTAACCAGAGAAACTGTGCTACTTTAGCTATTAGTGAATTAGCAGTGAACAGATCAAGAAATGTCCAGTTTTAAGTGTGCCAGTTTCTTTTTATCTTGCCTGCTTGGCTTTTAGCAAAAATTGCCTTCTCAGCTTTTAGCAAAATGATTAAATGTGCAATGAAATGTGTCATATTTGCTATGTGATGTTACCAATTATATCTAACTAATTAGTTTAAACTGCCACTGTGATTCCAATGGATGTTCCATTGTGTAGTGTATGTGTTACAATTATAATTACAATTACAATTAGGTCATTTAGCAGACGCTTTTATCCAAAGCGACTTACAATTACATGTTGCTATTACATGGAGCAGATAGGGGTTAGGCATCTTGCTCAAGGATGCTTACAGGTAAGCCAACTCTGTGTTATTGTTTTGATTGTTGAAACTATAGAGTCTATAGGGTTGTGTTACAGCAGTGTTCTTACAGTGTTAAGTGTATCTTTAGCATGTTGTGCCACAGTATTAAGTGTATCTATTGCATGTAGTGTTGTGTTCAGAATTAAGTTAGTCAACGAATATTGTGACAAAAATATTCATCAAACAAGAAAATGACGATGACAGACGAAAATTCCCTGAAAAAACAATAATAACAAAATTGTATCTACATTTTTATTGACGACGAGATGACACAAAAACTCTGTTACTGACAATGTTAGGTTTTTTTAATACTAGAACCGTGGATACATTTTCTATAGAGTTGCAGCAAAACACAATACAAAGCTATGTGTTTCGCTAAGAAATACAAAAAGCGCTGCAGCTATTACACACACAAACATGTCAGCGCTTTAAATAGTCTTGGTGGGTCACGCAGTTGCCTTCACTTTCATGTGGTTCATTTGTACAGTAGGCTATAGTCTCTGAGGTGTGTCAACGTGTCCATATCCACCAAGAAATGAAAACTGTCCAAACAGCCGGTTTGCTTTTGCATGCTGTGTCGGGCCCACTGTCTCTGTTAGCACGTAGTGTGCTGGCCACCTGCCAGCACGGTGCTCAGTCGAATGTCAACCTCTGTGTCTAAACAGACACCAGACTCGTTCCACTTCAAGTTCTGTAGCATTTCCAAAGCCTCCTGGGAGTACTTTTTGCTTCGTCTGCTTGTCATCGTGTAGTTTGCTCAATGCTGTAGGCCTACTAGGCTACTCACAACAAGATGAGCAGCTTATAGCCATAGGTAGTTTATCAGACAATGGGCGCCTGGGCACGGACACGTAAAGCCCCCCCTCCTGGCACTGATACATAAATGTAATGGAGCGACATTATTTTCTTGTGACATCTTCAAAGTGACTGTTTATGCTTTTATGCTATTCCTTCAGTTTTCCAGTAGGACTTTTGGGGCTCTGTTAATGACTAAGCCTCTTGTTCATAACAGCGACTTAAGAGACTCTGGCTTCGGGGCCCCCTCTGCCCTTGGGTCCCTGGGCCAGGGCCCGGTAGATTGGGTAAGCCACAACTGCTTATAGCCCACTGAAATACTAAGACGGCCAATAGTTATTCTTCATATTGATAACACTAGTGTATTGAAAACCCGTTGAGGGTTATTATCAATGTAATGATAGAAATTAAGATGACTAAATTAAAAGGACAAGGTGCTTCAATGCTTCCTTTCTAATCTCCTTTAGCATAGGGTACACTGGACTTTCCTTTACGAAAGGAAAGGAGATAATGCTGTCCCACAATTCCTTGTGGCAACAACATTTAAAGTGACGCAGCACCATTCGGCCCTTCACAAAAACAAAAGATAATCAAGATTTACCGTTGCTCGTTAAGCATTTTCCATCTTATGCCTAAATGTAATAATTATTTTCAAACAATCATACTAATTGGGATTCATGTCGATAAATATGAGTGGACAGGATGGTGAGCGTGAGCAACCATTCTCAATGTGACAACCATTTCATTTCACTTTTGTGGCTGGTACATCCTATTTTTATTTTGTGACACCACGAGGGCAAATTAATTCTTAAAATGGGTGAAGGGTAGGCTCATGAATACAGTCCAATTTAGTGCACCAGGGAGCCTCCTCTGTTAACCTGGTCAATGCCACTCTTAGTTAAGGCTAAACTCCACCCCATGAGAGCCAGGTGGCAGAGTAGAAAGGAAGTGTGTTTGGGGCGGGGCGTGGCTGGGAGAATCGCAGGGCAGCATGTTTGTTTGGTGTGTTTCCTAGGACACACTCTCAGAGCGATGAAACCCTGTCTGTGGTGGGGCATATTGTCTGTATGCATGTGAAATGATCCATATGTGACCAGTGGAGAGGACCACGAAGCCAGCCACCAAACGCTAGTAGCGCTGAGGCCTGGGACTGCTTATGGGAAGCCGATTTTTCAGTTTTTACTATTATGAAGTGACTTTGCCGCCCGTTGGAGGGTTTGAGTTTTCAGAACAATTAGGACATTGTGTGAGCACCAAGAGGCTCTTTCTTAGTTATTGATTTGGGAAAGGGGAATTGTGTTGATTCAATAAATTGCATACATTAATTTATGCCTTGGTTATGGTTGTTGTTTTTTTATACCAGTTCCAATTAGTCAATTAGAATACGGTGCTCCTGACCTTAATGATCTAACAATGCTAGAGGAACCTAATGGAAATTGTTATAATTTCAATTCCAAACTTGGTAATGAAGCAGGACCAGCTTCAGGTGAGGCATTGCCCAATAGATTTGCCCACCCTATCAAATATAATAACCAAGTAGGCTTCATTCGCAGTTAGAATCCTATTTAAACAAGAAATCTACATTACATTATTCAAACTTTAACTATGGTATATAACAATAATGTGTTTCCAATGTATTGTGGCGAGCAACATATAGAAAGAACCATGTGCTGATGGTGTCAAACAAAGACGGAATAAAAACATAGCTCAAGACGGGTAATGGTGTCTACAATAACACAAATACTGTAAAAACAATAATACACTTACTGTACTCCAACTCACTGGAACTAATAAGGCAAACATTAAATATGGATACACACACTGAACACAAGGAACTCTGGGAAAGGGACCGAGCTAAAGTGCAGTCGCTATTGTTCCACGAAGTACTGTAAAAGAATGGAGTTTAGTTGCCCAACATATTTGATTGCTCACCCTGTCAGAGGGTTTAAGAACCGGCCCTGTAATGGTTGTCCACGTTTATAGCCTGCATGAAACAACATGTGTAATTTAATTTTGCACACTTGTATCATGATGTGTAAGAAAAATACAAATGGTCACAAATTGTTTAATAAATGTTGCATAGTGAATTTTACATACCATGATACAAGCTTGTAAAATTAAAAGCGAATCGTCACTTACAACAACGAACCTCAATGAGCGAGCACGACATTCAAAACACGCGTTTACGGAATTTTGGCACTATTGTAATCCCATAGTTGTCTGCGTTAAGTTTTGAAAAGTGCAACCACTGCTTTTGGCTCGCCATTGCCCTTACTGTTTTGAACCTTGAACAAGCTACAGGGATGACTTGGTCTTGGTCTCATTGTCTCGCTCTCTGTCTCTACTCTCTCACCCAGATACGCTCTCAGGTACCGAAATTTGGCACCGATTGATTTTACGTGAATCGTTACTTGGTAGTACCGACGTAATTCGGTCGGTACCCTTAAAAATACGGAGTTCGGTACCCAACCCTATAGTGTTAACTGTATCTTTAGCATGTTGTGTTACAGTGTTAAGTGTATCTATAGCACGTTGTGTTGTGTTACAGTGTTAAGAGTATCTATAGCATGTTGTCTTGCATTACACTGCAACAGCACACTGGGCGGTTCAGTGTTCCTGTGTGTCACAACATGCCATCTCAACACATGGAGCAGAACAATCACCCCCTCTCTCTTTCTCTGTACCCTACAGCGAAGAACCCTTGCCCTTCTCTCATTCCCTGTCACCATTTGTTTCACTCTTTTATCTATCAACCCCCTTATATACCCAAACACCCCCTCCTATCTGTCTGTCGCATAAGTCATTCTTTTACCGTGCTTTCAGTGAAATTTCTCACACTGCCTGGTTATTTTAAGCCTGACTGCAGCCTCCCTATTTACTTAGTAATTATAGTAGTGGTGGGGAGTATCTGTGTGATTACATACTAACTACACTACATGCCACATACATGCCACACATGTCTTCTGGAAAATTCCCCATTCCTCTAACTCCTCTGTCCTGGTTGTATCACATTTAAAAGAAACCGAAAAAAACAAATAGAAGAGATTTAAACCACAATCTATGCCACAACATCTTAGATAGCACTCGCCCCATCAACCCCATCAAGACAAGGTTATAGTTGAATCTAATGTGTCCTTTTCTCTGTTCATATGTATCTATTCTATAACGCCAACTGATAAATTGTTCAATCAGCTGATGAAGGTACTGGAAGGGGAACCTTCTCAACTTTCCTAATGTTTAGAAGTTTGTAAGTTTTTCCTCATAGTCTCGCGATAATTGGAGTGCAGGATAGTCTAGTGGTATAGGACTCCCAGCCGGAAGGTCGTGGGTTCAAGCCCCAGAGTTGGCCTACCTGTAAGCATCCTTGAGCAAGATGCCTAACCCCTATCTGCTCCATGTAATTGTAAGTAATTGTAAGTTTCATATTGAGGTTTTAAGGTTGATGGGACTATTAGTTCTTGGGTTAAATTTTAGCTTGTGAAGCCCTTTGAGGGTTGTACAGCTAGACTGGACTGGACTGGACTGGAACTGGGATGTATAGTTTAGATGACCTACCCAGCATTATGAAGGGAATTCCCAGGTAGGTGGAGTTGTACGTAGCTCCGGTCAAGTTGAGGATTCCTGCGGCGGTGAGACCAGACAGCGTGATGGAAACTAGTGCCAGGAGACCGAGCCACGGTTTGGACCTCACGCAGTCCCTCATGGAGCAGCAGAGCACGGCCAGCACCCCGCACACTCCCAGACTGGCCAGCAGAGGGCGGCGAGCCAGAACAGAGGTGAACTGGAAGTCCGTCCTGAGAGAAGAAGAAGTGGCGGGAAAAAGACCGAGCTTCGGGTGTGACTCGGCAAAGCGCTGCAACTCTGCGCAGAACGCCTTCTCCCATTGGCCGGCTACCCTGTCCATCAGCCCACCCCGGGCCTGGAGGTAGTAAGTCAGCTGTAAGGCCCGGGCAGACCGCACCCCCTCTCCTTTAGACCCTGCCCCCTTGACCACGCCTCCAGGTCCCCACCCTTGTACCCCACCCAGCTGGTGGCCAATGTAAGCATGGCGTCCGTCAGCGAGGCGAGTGATTGGATACTGCAAGACCGGGACTGAGCGGTTGGTGGAGCGCGCTGATTGGATCTCCTCCATGGCCCGGATGATGTCATCGATGATGCAAAGGTTCTTGTCGTCAGGCAGACAGAGAGAAGAGAAGGAATAGTTGTAGCCGGTCGCCGCAACCGTAACCTGCATCTGGTAGAGGCGCCTGTGGAGCTACAGACACACACACACACACACACACACACACACACACACACACACAGTGACCACACAAACACACACACATAGATTAAACATACATTCAGACAAACAAATACACACATACATACACACACACACTCACCCCATGACCGCATATGCACACACACACACACACACACACACACAAATGCATACATGCACAGACCTTAAACATACACACACACCATGAACACACACACTCACACACAATTTACATACACACGTATACACAAGACATCAACAAACACATATGTATACACATTAATAAACACGCACACACAATGGTGAACTTTAGCAGTGCAATCAAAGAAGTTATCACAAGTGTGTGTGTGTGTGTGTGTGTGTGTGTGTGTGTTGTGGAGGGGAGCTATATCACTGTGCTACTCGTCAGAGGAACAATAGGGACCTTAAAGAGTGCTGAAAGCATCCACGGCTCTGGTTGCTAGGTAACAGCCTGATGCCAGTCCTCGCCACGGCATAAAAACACCTCGGAATACCGCAGTGACCACAGTGTGTGTGTGTGTGTGTGTATGTGTATGTGTGTGTGTGTGTTAAATATACATAATAAACAATCTCTTTTCAACTTGTATTGTTTAAATGACTTCCATGGTCATTTCCACAAAAGAAGATCAAATAACACACACATACACACAAGCACAGGTATAATTATTTTATGGGATTTATTTATGAACACTTTTCCTGTAAAGAGGCTTTCAACAGGTTTACTTAAAGCAGGTAATTTATTGGACAGAAGGAGAAAAGCAGTGCTACCACAGTTCCCCACGTGTGCATATCTGTATGTGCGCATGTGCAAACAAGATGGCGTCACTTTGTGTAGTTCGAGAAAGCAGCTCCTTCAAAACAAGGGATTTCATGATAATTGGAGGCCAATCATTCCACTCCGGTATTATACATGCTGGCCTGCAGTATACACTATTGAAATACCCTGTACAAAACAGGAGGCACATTGCATAATCTTACACACTAGAACTTTAAGTTACTTAAAAGAACACAAAACAAAGGAACAGTGCAGCATGTTTTGTGCCAACACAGTAGGCCTACATAGTGGTAGTTGGTACTTCTACTGGGTAGATACAATAACTGGGTTGACATGCACACTTTTTTGTCATTCTGATTGAAGTCATACCGATTGAAGATTTCAGGTCAACTGTTTACATGGGTTTGAGCCTTTTTATTCTGATTGAGGTGGCTGTTTAAACAGATTATAATCGGAATATTTGGTTCTATGTAAACCCAGCTAATATTTACTACTACTACTTCATCTACTAGTGCATTTTTCCCATGTTATTATACTTTCTGTTTATTACAATTGGTTTTGTAAGATTCATGATGGTGTTCTCTGAAGACTCAGCCTGGTTTATCAGCCTGGTTTCTCTTCAGGCAGGTTATCTAGGCAAGCAAAGTAGGCCCCAATTCCCTTCTCTAAACACACACACACACACACACACACACATACACACACAGTGTGTACTGCCTATAGTGTAGAACCTCATAAGTTAATGCACCATTTTATTGATTGCAGCAGGGGATTCGTTTGAAAGACACATTAACAGAAACTCTTTAATAATTGAATTCTGTTCTCCATGACCTGGCAGTTATAGGTCCCTAAACTACTGTTAGCTGTCCTCCTCAAGACAAATGCTAGCTACTGTGTTTTCATGATGATTAATAGGCCTAGGGATATGATGGTGCAATCGGTGTAATAATAGCCTGTGAACTGTGTAAATATGTTTCTGAACATTTCTGATGTGGTCACAACAAGTGAGCCCATCCGTGAATTGAGATGACAACATTTAATTTAGTCACGTGTGTGTCTCTCTATGTGCGTGTGCGTGCGTGCGTGCGTGTGTGTGTGTGTGTGTGTGTGTGTGTGTGTGTGTGTGTGTGTGTGTGCACGCGTGTTACCGTCAAGATCGTGTCCAGTTGTACTGAGTCTAGCACACTTCCTTTTCGCGTGGTGATGATCACGCGCCCGTACCGCCCCGGCGTCTGCAGGTCGGAATAGAGCGCGTGCTTGGACCTGTTGACCGGAAACAGGCTGTGCACCAGGTTGCCCTCTATCTTAGCCAGGCTGTGTTTGGGCGCGAGCAGGTATTCCACGTTCTCCTCCACGCGGTACCGACTGAAGCTCGCGCCCAGCAGCACGGACAGCAGCACGGGCGCCGAGGCGAAGAACACCGGGTGGCTCGCAACGAACCGGCCGAGCGCGTGGAAGGAGCTCCGCAGGCCCGCGTGCAACACCTGGCGCAGCATCCTAGCGCGCGGCCGCGGCTCGAGCCTCTCCCACCGACCGGAAAGCCCGGGAACGCCGACCATCGGGGGCGCGCTGCATTCGGAGCTCCGTCGCTCTCCCGGGACAGGCGGACAGAGGACACGTCCCCGGGGCGACGGTCACGGCCAAGCGGCGGAGAATCCAACTTCCTCACCGGTCATCAGATCCACATACACATACCATGCCGCCGCTGTTAACGAAATTATCCGTCAAGAGGTTGTAACGGTTGTATCTGTCTATCAGTTATTATCTGTCTCTACTCCGCAGCTCGCCCGATACGTAAATACCGACACAGGTGCAACCGGTCCGGTGAGATGCTGCTGCGCATCAAACCCTATAGGCTAACTGTCCGTTTTCCGTAACACGCCTGGTACAACCAGTGGACCAGCAGACCGTAGAACAGGTCCAACCATGACCGGCAGATTTTTTTTATCCTCCTCACGCTGCAGTGACAGCTTGGTCATCCCCTCCTCACGCGCCACTGCCCCGGTTCCCCAGTGTGTTAACGGAGCACATTCACGCCACGCGCTCTGCCGGTCTCAGCCGACGAATGGCCTCGGTGTTGTAGCGCGCGTCACTAATTGCCATCTCTTTCTTTCTCTCTCTCTCTCTCTCTCTCTCTCACTCTCTCTCTCTCTCTCTCTCTTTGCCCCCGTTAACGGAGCCGGCAGCCCCGCCTCTCCTCGCGCCGTGCCGGTGTAATGCAGAGAAACTAACAACAATCACCAGGTAGCCTACAGGGGCGCGTGTTGGTGCGAAAAAGAGAGAGCGTCAGAGTGAGAGGGGGGACACCGACAAACCATGAAAGGTTTCAAATCCTGTCTCTCTCTGTGTTTGTGCGTACTGTAGGCACATATGTAGGCCTATGTGTGCGTGTTTCCTCTTGACATTATTCATAAAATTGGTCCATTTGTGCAGGTGTGATGTAGCGTTTTATTTGCTTCCTTATTGTGGAGCCTGTTGTCATGGAAACCTTGCCAAATAACTTTCTTCATACCAGCATTGGTTCCCTTGGTAACGGTGATGCGAACGATTGCACAAAAACACACCCATACACGCACGCACACCCACTATCTATGTGTCTGCCTGATTAATAAATGTCTATCTACCCATCTGTCTGTCTATCTAGTATCTTTACCATCCTGACTTGAGTAAGTCTGACTTATTAGCGATCAGTGAATGCAATTTAACCTAAACCAGGCTAACTGGATAAACAGACGAGTAACAATGACAATAGTAAAACAATATATGCAACATGCTCGGGTACTGTGTGCAGGAGGAATTCTGATCCATTATTTAATTAAACCCTTAAAAATCCATTAATCCTTGTTAGGATGCAGGGGGATGAACGTACCCGCAGGGAGAAGAGAAGAACAGACAATTAAAGATGGAGGAGGTCTAGAGGCCCTTTAAGGGGACAAAGGTACTAATTAGTGTCGCTAAATGATTTATAGAAATCAGAATAGAGAGAATGCGTGTGTGTGTGAGAGAGAGGTAGCGAAAGAGAGACAGAAACAGGGATGATAGAGGAGAGAGAGGATGTAATGTTCTTTTGAAAGCTTCCTTCCTTTTTTGTCCTGCTTTTTCTTCACCCAGAGGGAGTTATGCTATCTCTCTCTCACACACACGCACACAAAATAGAACACTCTAACAACCATTCACGCATGCACACACACACATGCAGGCACATGATGGACACTTTAGGAAACAGGTATAGACAGCCCTTAGGAGAGAACCTCTAATGACCCTCCAGTCAACAGGCTGCTAGACCTTCATGTTGTGGTGTGTGTGTGTGTGTGTGTGTTCACTCTGGTTTATTGCCCTGTGTGACTTGCGTGTTTCCAAGAGAACTGAAGTTACTCACTCACTGTCACACACACACACACATACTGTACATACCCAGCCCATCTGTTTTGATGACTCTCATCCATTAATAACTACTTCATCCTTTCATATCTATTTTTTGTCCTTCTGTATTATTTATTCACCCACGTATCGCTGAGTATAGCAACTGGCTGGGTCTCCAAATAAGGCTGCCCCCCCCCCCCCTCCAGATGTGAAGACACTTGACCAAATGTCATTCTAAAACAAATTATTGCTTTTGTTCTCAATATACAGTATATAGCTTACATACATTGAGAACTAAGATACTAAGATCCATTCAAATATCAAGATGACCTTTGAAGAGTATCTAAACCTGTCACTGTATTAGAAGTGTTGCCAGTAAGACAGATTCAAACAGACAATGACAAGGAGAGCTTAGAGACTCTGCCCTGCTCACACAGGAGGGTTAGAGGGAGACAGACAAGAAGGTTGTGGCTGAAAGCCACAAGCATGATGACTTTGTGTTCATGACCTCACTCAAATTCAATTGCAATGGCCCCTGTTTAACTGGTAAAGGGCAGTTTTCACATTCTTTAAAATTCTTCAAATTTTACTTTGAGCAATTTTGTCGAGAATATATTTAGATATAAATAATACCAACTAAATCTACCAGTGTATCAGCTAATATATTGGACCAGATAGTACTGTGGCAGATACATGGTTAGTACTTGTACTGCAGCAGATATATGAAGTACTTCTACTGAAGCAGATACATGGTTAGTAGTACTTCTATAGCAGCAGATACATTGTTAGTATTTCTACTAGAGCAGATACATGGTTAGTACTTCTAGTGCAGCAGATACACAGTCTGTGATATGGTGGAGTGTGTTATGGTTTGGTTTGTATTTCTCTGTTATCTCATCCTCTCCTCCCTGTTCCGGTCTATCTGGGTTCTGCATCTCCTCGCTGCTCAGCATCTTTCATAATTCTCTAAATGTCATTTGGACAATATAGATTTTGAGGCCTGGAAGGACACTGCGCTTTGATTGGCTGTGGGGCTGCCTGTCTGTTGGGGTGGGAGTTGTGGGGGCAGTGAACTCATCTTTATGGCTCTTAGAGAAGAAAAGATTCAATTAAAGTTAGGGTCAGCGTTAAGACAGAGACACACACTCACACACACACACACACTCAGACACACAAAGATGGGAAGATATTAGAGCCTCTAGAAATCTGTTGACCTTAGCAACGTTTGCTTAGGGAAGCTCTGATTGGCAAAAAGGGTTGATATCTGACACCAACCAGCTTAAAAAGCCAAATTCAATCAGTCTCCATGGTTACCGTCTCAGGGATCTGGCCGTCTTGCTGTCTGTCATACTGCCCTTCAGGCAACCAGCCAGGTTGCCACCACTTCCCTCTACTGGAAAGAGGTGGAACTACACAAAGGGTGGCTTGGTGACTATTGGTGACTATGGATGCAGGCATTAAGTATATTATACTAAACCTACACTTTCACACAATCTGTTTGTGTAAATATGTAATCAGGCCATATAATAAACATGTAATGATTAAATACAATTAAACTGCATCTATTTTTTCATAGCTTTTTTTATAAATTTTCATAGCTAAATTCCCATGGCTGCACAAATACACAAGTAGTGTATTAACCAAATAAATAATCTCATAAGCACATGCTGCCCTGTTGGACTACAAATGTTGTTTACACAGCATGCCATCCAACTATTAACAGCTCTCAAATCAATTTATTTCACCAAAATCTGGTTAAAATCAATACTAAATGCTAGTAGACAACTACAGAATAATGTAACTATGAAATCAACAGTTGCATAGCAATATTAATGGTAATGATATCTCTAAATAACAAAAACAGACAGGAGGTTAGTGGCTGGTCTAATTGCTGCTGGATAGAAGTGACTTTGCTAGCAAGTCATTAACTTAAGCCCCGCCTGGCACACAAAGACACACATTCAGAAATACAAACCAACACACACACACACAGACGCACACAACATACTGTAGTGTGTCAAGTTCATGGGCACCATTTGGAATGCAAAGCGTGTAACCATAGAAACTGCAAATGAATGAGATATTCAAGGAATTAATCTTTCATTTAGAAATATTGTGTGAGTGTGTGGACACAGAGTATAATAATCTGCCCCTTTGAAAATAAGTACATGAAGAATAAGAACATGCTTTCTGAGGCAAACCAAACCATTTATGTCTGTTGTTGGCAATTAATTACTTCCCTTAGTCCTCCAATTCTCTCACTCTCTTTCTCTCTCTCTCTCTCACACACACACCAGTTAAGCTGTTGAAACACAGACCTTCATATTTCAATTTTATGGTTACAAGAGACAAACAGCAACATAGTAAAACATGCTTACAAGACAATACAGACTTTTAATAGGAAAGATAATCATCCCATTAAATCCAAAACACAGTTGCACAAGTTATTCCAGTGAAAAACACTTGGTGATATGATAAGGAAAGATTGCACTATTGGAGCAGAATGCTGTTGTTTTACTGCCCTCTATTGGCTGAAACTCATCTACAGTGAAAGGTTAAACACTTTGTTGACAGTTCAGTCCTCAAGAGGCAATGAAATTACGATGGTTTAGTGCTGCTTTCAGGACAACTCAATACAACACATGCAAACATTAAAAGGCAGCAGACACACACACCAAAAAAACAGACAGCCATCTTACATTTCATCCCTTGTTTCAGGAAACATTTAAAGAAATGATCTCTTATATTTGAAAGAAAATGACATTTTAAGACGTATAAGAAATTAAATTAAACAAATTACAAGAATTGTCTCACAGACACAAAAACATATTATGTACTAATGAGTCCTAAACTCACAATACTGAACAAAGAACTCATAATTTAATTTGTAACAAAAAAAAAAAAGTGAAAATACACATTTAAACAAGAGTATGTCGAAACATGACATTTGATGACAGAATATTGTTGAAATATGTTGATTTGCATTTGCAGACTATCTTTAAAGTGTTTTTTATGAAAATGGACTTTCAACACAAACAAACAACTTGTTAAGATAGACTATTGTCAGCGTTCAAACATCTTGCTGATACTGTAGCTGTGGTCTGGTTGGGGTCACAGCGAGGTCACGGTGAGGTCACAGTGAAGTCACTACCATACTCGACATGACTCCTTTCCTCGGTTCATAATGGATGAATCAGGACAGCTAAATGCCTTGCGGAATTCTTCATAGTTACTCATTGCTCCGACAACCCTGCAGAGGGCGACAGCCAGGTAGCTAGACATGTGGGTGTTTGAGTCGAAAACAAACCAACCAACGCAAAAAAAAATCTACATTTTGATCATTCTAACTCTTCAACATCATTCAACATTTCTTTTTAACATTTTCTGGTTTTTGAGAAATCATGACTACAGCGTATGCATTGTTTGGTTGTGTGTGTGTTACCTGTACTTGGGAGGACTGTGCGCTCCACTTTGAATTTGATCTCTGGCAGCTTCTGGTCTGTAGGAGTTACACCTGACCTGCAGAGACAACACACATCAGGTGTCTGATCATGTATGTTACCGAGTTAGCGTGTCTGTGTGTGTGTGTGTGGGTGGATGTCTACGTCTACAGTATCTGCCCATACGTACGTGAGCGTAGCTCAGGAAGAACAGCTGGTTGTTGTTCAGTCCCACTCCAGGCAGGAGGGGCTCCTCAACCCCCCCTCTGCTCTGCTTCACCCACCTCCGGTAGGCCTGCGCAAACACACGCACGCGCACACACACACACACACAGATTTATATTAATGTTTCATTTTGAATAATGTTGATATATAATCTCATCAAATCGTAATATAATAATGCTAGTTTATAGAATTGTTGAAATTCTCATCTTTTATGGGGAAGAGACAGGCAGATATAGTCTATATATAGAGAGAGAGAGAGAGAGAGAGAGAGAGAGAGAGAGAGAGAGAGTTTACCCTGAATGCCTCTCTTATTCCCCCGTTATCTGCAATGTTTTCTGATAAAGTCCTCTTCCCTCGGACCTACACACACACCCACACACACACACGACACATGATACAATAAGTTGTTCTGATGTATACCAGCACTTAATTCTATTATATCAAGCAACGAGGAGTGATGAGCAGGAATTCTATCCAATTTCCTTTCCGGAGTTGCTGGGTTCTTACGTTAAGCCCCGCCTCTTCCCAGTGGTAGTTGTTGTATTGGTCGATCATACACTGTGTCTTTTTGTTGAAGGTGTCGATAGAGGCTTTACTCCACCACTGGTCCAGGTTTCCGTTCTTGTCGTACTTGCGTCCTATGCCAAGGAAATGTTTATGTAGCGTGGAATAACTTCTTTAACTTAAATATTCACTCATGAGGACTTTGTTGGTGTGAGGGACTCACCATTGTTATCAAAGCCGTGAGTTAGTTCGTGTCCTACTATAACCCCTATAGCTCCATAACTTAAAGACCTGGAAACACAAAGCGAGAGGAAGGGCATGTTTATTAGTATGTAGATTTTCAGAAGGGGTGGAACCATATGGACATTAACTAGTTTAGACCATTCAACTAAGATGCAGTTCTTCTAATGACCACTAGAGGCAGGTTCCAAATAAGACCATAGGGAAGTGAATGAGAGACCCCCAACCACTCTATGAATAAACGGTTAGTGTTGGAAAAATATACTTTATTATTCAAATTCTTGCTGTGAGAAAGAACAGGATGCATTCTTCACAAGGTCTGCACCCAGAGGCGATTGATTGTTTCTCTGGT
>JAOEHI010000014.1:8649-46775 GCA_025447815.1 Percopsis transmontana
ATTTACAATAATCTAAAGTTATCACTCTTTAAACAGTCAATAATTGCTAACTACAAAGTGCTTAACATTCTTAGTGCTTATCTAGCAGAGTAGAAAGAAGGATTTACACTATTGACACTAAAGGGAATGGATTTTTGCAAGCTTTTAGGCTTTATTGAAAACACTCCAGCAGATTAGAGCAGTGTGCTTGCTCTTTCCCAGAGGAAACTCACCTCATACTTATCAAATATCTGACGGTGATGGAAGTAGGCGTGAGAGAATATCCTATAGATACGACGACAGACGGAGCCTAGCTTGGCCACAGAAGACTCCTTGATGCTAACCCTGGGGGGCAAAGATATCAATTCATAAAAACATCATGATTTTAAATTCACATTCTTTAGAGCTGCTGTAGGAAGGATTTCAGAGTTGCAACGAGAGCTAGCTAAAAAATAACCAAAGAGTATGATTTTGAAAATCAAGAACCCAAAAACCCCCACCCCCTCCTTCTCCCTCCGTGGAGCCCGTTGGTCTGCTGTAGCTGTGTGTGCGCATTCATGTGATTGACAGGCAAGGTAGATTCAACGGACCAATCAGGGAAAAGTGGGCCTGCTTGGTCAGCAATCTCCGGGCACCTGGCAAAATCTAAATGGACTTCTATAGACACAGGGGCCATCAACCAGAGGAGATATTCTCACAGAGCATTTCACTCATCGATAGCAGACTATGGCATTTCTAACAAATGACACTAAATGTATAGCTCTAAAACCCTACCTAAAGCCCCTTTAAAGCTGGTCAAAGTGGGTCATCCAGCACTTAAAACAAAATAGTGACCGACCTGCTAGGGAAGTACTTATTGCTGTTGAGAAGGCAGGCAGCTCCGTCCAGCGTGTGCCTGGTATAGTCAATGGCAGGACACTGTGGACACAAAACACATAATTTACCATCACACGACTGACAGCAAAAAATTTTCTTTTCTGGTCTCGCATCCAATTCACGTCTTAATGAAGCTTACACAAAAGTGTCTTTTGTGTATGCTTTATTAAGATGTGAAAAAGACACCATTAGCATCTGAAGTAGGCTACAGGCAGTACACCTTTGGCAATGTGATAAAAGGTATGCAGCAAGGCACAAATCTCAAAGTCTCCACTCATTTCTGATATACGCAAGTTGAGGGTTAACTCATGAATCTTTTTAGCCACTATCCAGGGGAGAAAAACCGGCCGGACAAACCTCTTTAGGGGTCTTGTGGGCAGCACATAGAAAGATCCACTGTTCTGTGGCTGTCATCTGGGTACAAGTGTCTGGGTGGCACTCACTCTGGGGGCAAAAAAGGGAACAGGATAAAAGGTGATGATGCAAGCGACATGTTGCACCTGGGAATTAGTATACGTTTGATCCATATGTACACTCACCTGTAGTTTGACGGCCAGTCCGTTGAGCTCGAGGCAGAACTGCCTGCGATCGGGAGAAATTGTGAAGCAAAGATGAAAGCATAGCAAAACAACCATGGCTTATCCAAACAGGATTTGCACTTGCTGTCAGATGATCATCATCATCATGGCAGTCTCGTAGTTACCTGAGGTGCTCATATTTCCACACCCCCTCATCTTGGCCCTCGGGAGGCTCCAGTATCTTGTCGATGTTGGAACAGTCCGACCTAATGTTCTGCTGAATGTACTTTGAAAGAATGAAACACGGATATTAGCACAAGCACTCGGCTACTCCGTCAACGGTGGGGCTGAGAAACACGGAAAGATAATCACACACAAGTTTCAACACACCTGTTGCACAGCCAGGGTGCTGTCCATTTCCTCGAAGGATTCATCCGGCCAGTTGTAGAAATCCTGAGCATGATAGGAGGATAAACTCAGTCCACTCGCTCATTCACCAAGCTTTTGTGATGCTAATGCAGGCTAACAGTCATTTAGCGTTAACAAAATTGCTTCTAGGTACTACGGTTGTACTTAACATTGGTAACAGGAGATTGTTTGTAAAGACGATTCAGTTAAAACACATAGCTGGCTAACCAATGCTGAAGTTGACGCCGGTAGGTTTTGCTACAGAAACGCTATCATTAGCTGTGTTAGCACGCTAGCACGGCTGTGACTGCTTCCTGTCAGAAGAGGTTCTTGATAGCAGTTTTGGGGTCGTCGCCGTGTTTTAAGAAGTTGGTTTAAATGACCCAAACTAAATTCATAGCTGAGGTTTGTTAATGGCCGTTGCATTCATCCTTTACTAAAAAATATTGGAACAGGCGATTTTATCATCACAAATAAATACTCCAGTAAATAGTCTGTCCCGTAGAGCTGGCTATTCGCAGGGTCGGCCATTTTTATGTTGTCTGGGCACTCGCATAAAGAAAAGTAGAGGTTTAAAACAAAACAATGAAACATCGCCCAGCCCTGAGCCTTTATAGTACTATTTCTCAAAGTTTGTGTGGAGTATAAACGCACCTTAGCCTTGGTTCCAGGCCGATTTCTCCTGAGAACTGCAGTACCCTCCGCCATGACCATCTCGACAGACTACCCGGATGTACGATGCTCTCTCCCTATATAGCTATAGTAAGCTCAGCACTTAACAGCGCAACCCTCCTAAAGATTTTAACGTTTAAGTAATACTGCATTATACTCTCTGGTGAGATGAGCTTATTCCGAGTGCTACCTCCTCATGTATACCTATACCCGACTATGAAATTCGGTTCAATTATGGTTTAGGACACATATACAGTGTGAAAAGTATTGCAATCTCTGTCTGCAATTTATATATGAAATGGTACTAAATAACAATGCAACAAACAATATCCAACAGTTGTCTTTTTATTGTTGTAACAAAACATGATTAGAATTATTTACAATTAAATGACATAGAAAAACAAAGACACAATGAGGCAACTTATTTTTTCTGTTCAGGGATGGAAAGGACATTACATGTTACACAGCAAAGTGACCTAATCTACATATTTGCCCAAGATATCACCATCACGGAAGAGGAAATAGTCCTGAAAAAGAAAAAGAAATAAATCAGAAAAAAGCATTTTACATTTATACAGATTTTGCAACAAGAAATAAATTAATGTAGCTGCCATATTGTACCTTGTCCTCCAGATTGACTTTTGTTCCACCATACTCTGGGAGGAGTACCTTCTCCCCAACCTTCACACTGATTGGCTGCAAGTCCCCCGTCTGGAAGAAACCATTTAATAGTTGCAATCGATTTAGAACCAATTTGCAAAACTGTAGTTTGACAGTTATAACCAACAAGGCCTGAACACAAACTGTAATATTGTATGTATCTAATAGCTAATAATATCCAATCCAATGTATAAGTTAAGTAGACCATACAGAGCTGGGGGGGGGGGAATGACAATTAGAAAATAACAATTTAAAATCCGTGTGGCTATGGTTTGCTGTTCTTTAGCTACTAACAGGTTTCAATATGCCAATTACCTTGTTGACAGAACCAGGTCCTACTGCCACCACCGTTGCCTGCAGCACCTTCCCTTGCGACTTCTCTGGCAGCATGATGCCCCCCTTTGTCACCGTCTCTGCTGTGAGGCGCTCCACTAGCACCCGGTCAAATAGGGGGAGGAATTTTCTGAAGGCCTTTAAATGAATATTAAGAGAAAATTAGCATAAAGCCTATATGAATTTCAGATAAATCACCAACTATGGGAAAAAAAAAAAAAAAAGTGATTCATGATGAGCATTGTGATTTGCTGTTACAACCAAATATAACCTCTAGGGGGTGGTGTTGATCCAATTATAAAACACCAGTCAGCTCTTGTGTAACTGAAGAGCATAACCAAGTTGGATCACCAGTAATTAATTGGTGGGGGTGTTTTTCATGCTAGTGCACTCACTAATGCCATGTTGTTGATACAATTAGGTCATGATACAATTGTTAAAATAAAATACAAAAACGCATAACACCACCACTATTATCCATTAGACCAAGGAAATAGAAGCATGGGATTTGGCTAATGAGTAATTGGATACAGACATCCTCCGGTTAAAATGCAGGAACTGATTAATGAGTTGTGGCTGGTATGCTGGAAGGGAGGGAGAGGGACTTTGCCTCTGAAGAGCTTAAGTGAAGACCACATCGACACAATTACAGAATAGTGCCAAAATACAGCTCGTGTGTACTGGTTAATGATGTTCAACTGAAAGTTTTTTTTTTTAACATTCCTTCACCGAATCGCATCTTTAATGAATTATTTAAGGTGGCTTGTATTACAATAAAAACACCAGAATGGAGGCACAGGGAGGGATTTGGGAGATTTAGAATACCAGCTGCCTTCGGTTTCATACTAGCAGATGTACTCATGACCTTGGGTGAAGGTCAACTGTCAGGGAAAGAGGTAGAAGGTGGAGAAGGTGGAGAAAGAGGAGGGGACATTCAGCACAAGAGAGTCCATGATGGTGTGGGGTTGGGGGGCTAAACCAATATTGTCTAAAGGTTTACCTTCACTGAAGGACAAAGACTGCTGACCTACTGATAAAACTACCATGAACTACCATTCCTCCCGATTAGATCAGGAGTAGTACCTTGGATTATTCTGGAACCAGCCATCACAAGGAAATATATGTATGAACTATGGTCCGTTACACACTTTACTGTTGAAATCAATCACATCGAATGCTTTACATTTTAACTCAAGTGTGTTCTTACCAGTTGACTCAAGGATTTTAATATCAGAAAACATCCCAGTACCTGTGTACCTTGTGCTTTTGAATTAAACCAAAATTTTGACATAATGATAAAGGTTTTCACCATCTTAACAGAAAATGTAAGAATTTTATATGAAGGATTAGGCACAATAGAAAAATACATGAAAATCAGGTCTATCTGATTTTGCAATTCAGATCCCAGTTAAAAACCCCTGCGGGAGATTTAATTTACATCTGATAGGCAATTTAGCCGGTTTATACCACTACGTAGTTTTATGCCTCTTAACGTCATGATGTCAGAATACACGTTGTGCAATCCGGAAGTAGCCAACCTAATGCGAGAACGCAGTCTTTTCAGTGTTAAAAATGTAAATGTACGCACAAAGTTCGAGTATGCACTATATAAGGCGGCACATGATTGTTATTCAGATATAATTTAAATTATTAGGAGATTCTGAGAAATGACACTTGATATGTTAATGAACATGCTAGTGTCACTTCATAGATTCACTCACTCACGTGTTACCTAACTATAAGGATGAATGTGTAGATAAACTGTGTGTAAAGATTCACACTGCTATTGATCCTACCTGCAAGAAATGTGTTCGAAAAATTTAGTGAGCACTTACAATTGCTCAATGTCACCCGATTAGACGGATTTCCCTTGCCTTTTAGCAAGAGGTTTTTGAATTACATATTGAAATACACAGTTACTGTACAGCCAAAGTCAGCATGTGAACGCACATGAAGATTTTTCATCGCTTGACCTTGTGAATGAATCAACGTTAACACCAGCTAACTGCTAACGTCAAATAGACAGATGCTAGCTACACAAAACTGCCCAGGTTACTTTAGTGATCGGATGTCCATTTACACATTATAGTTATCATATTAGTGGACACATGTTGTATATAGTTCTTACCATTTTTGTGCGTGCAGGAGGTCTTTGAGTCCTTGCGGTGCTGAACCCCGATTTCTCCGTGAGCGTAGACGGGATACACTGAATGGGAATCACTCCACGTGAGGAAATCTCTAGAACGCTCCAGCGCATGCGCAGAGGATGCCCTGAACTTCATACTTGACTTCATACTAGAATATTCCATGTGTTTGACACAGTGTAAACGGCGTAATACCCATAGCTAGATAGGTAATCAATATATTAGGAATATGATGGGCTTTTGTGACTGATATACAACACTATGTATCCCGTTCTATGGTTTTCAAAACTAGTAGCAATATTGCACAATGTCAACTTTGACCTCTCATTATTTCTCGAATGGTTCACGGGAAATTTCTGGAAACGAGTGCCCCGGAACATGCATTCTTATGTTTTGTAGTCATATTTTGTTAAATAAAAGTTATATGTGTGCACATGTCAGCCTAATATATTGAGAAATAGCGACGTTACACACACCGCATAGTTGAATTTGCAAACAAATGACATACACAAGTGGTCTAGCTGTTTTTGTTATAACACAGGGTCCGGGGCAGACCACAAAATTACCCGGATGTGATAGGACATGTGCAGTACTATCTCAGAAACGCCGTAGCACTCACACCGCTGTCCTCTCGCTGCACGTTATATCAGCCCGTCTCTCGTGTTAACGTATCCACCAGCTTTTACATTAAAAAGTAAGTACACGTATGCCATTCGTGATATTCACAAATAACTTTTATTTTGTGATGCATGTTGTCCACATTGGTGTCATTCGATCACACTTATATTTAGCTAGCTACCGGTAGCAGTCTATTCGTGTTGCAAAGGCAAGGGCACGCATCACAAAACTGATACTAGCTTTAGTAGCTAAACATCTATTCTGTGGTGTTCCTCAGTATTTACTGGACAGACACAATTGAACAAGACGGCGCCATCAGGAATGTCGTATCTCGTGTCTGACCGGTTGAATTATCTATTCTCATGTCATGTAATTTTATGGTTTAAGTGCTGTCTAGCTCTAAGCTTTTGTTCACGATGTCGTCAAAGTTTCAACTGAAGGCAGTGGAAAATCATTTTACTATATACTGTTAGTCCTGGGAATAGCTGCCATTTCATGATGCAAGACAGAAGCGAATTCATTACATTCAGCGAGGATGGGAGGTAGTTCCGCACACGCTTTCGAGTTTGACCTTGTGACGCACGACCTGAGAGCACGTGGGGGTGTCCAGAACCATTTGGGCTATAGATTTTATGTAGTCTGTAACGCTATTGAAATAAGAACCCGACAGCACGCGTTCACGATTTGCATTAATTTATTTTAAATTCCTTTTTATATCAGCAAAAGGGTGGTCGAAATATCATCACATCCTGCAAGCAAAAATCCAGGATAGGTCAAAGGTTAGGCAGATCAATTACCGTTACCATTGCCTTTTGTAAAAGAATAACGGTAATATGAGAAGTCAAAATGACATGGATCAACGCGGGGCAACTATGTTTAGTTTACTTTTTTGTTTTAGTGTTATAGAAGGTCTTTCGGACATTAGGCAATTTACCTCAGTGTTTCACTGTTCATAAGGGGCGGTTGTTAATTTATTCAGTGCCTGTCGCCTTAGCTGCAAACTCCATTTGTGACCACTAGGGGGAAATGTTAGCTATTGCTCTGGTTTGCCTGTCAATTTGAGAAGAATAAATGTAACTTGAGGAATTGGTTACTGATTGTTAAACATAGTTTTAAGCCTGTACATCAGTTTTCAAAAAATTTCACTTGTGTAAAATCTGAGTGATTTATCCAGATTTGATTTGAGTCTAGTGCAGTTAATTATTCCTATAACATTAGAAATGGGACAGGGCCTAACTATTACCTTTTTATGGTCTTATATGAATATATCTTTTTTTTTTTTTTTTAACCTCCTTTTTTAGAGATGTTTCGTTTGCCAACCGTCATGAAGCAGGCGAGGCCAGTGTGCAGGGCACTGGCCCCCCACCTCACGCGCGCCTACGCCAAGGACGTCAAGTTTGGCGCGGACGCCCGGGCCCTCATGCTGCAGGGAGTGGATCTGCTGGCTGATGCCGTCGCTGTCACCATGGGCCCCAAGGTACCGCCAGGGTTCATACACAGCGGGGTCACGGATCGCTAACACGTGATCCATTTTCCTCCCACTAAAGCCACTCCCCCTCCTGTGTGTCTCCAGGGTCGCACCGTCATCATTGAGCAGAGCTGGGGGAGTCCCAAGGTGACCAAGGACGGCGTGACGGTGGCCAAGAGCATTGAGCTCAAGGACAAGTTCAAGAACATCGGCGCCAGGCTGGTGCAGGACGTGGCCAACAACACCAACGAGGAGGCTGGCGACGGCACCACCACTGCCACCGTGCTGGCACGCGCCATCGCCAAGGAGGGCTTCGACACCATCAGCAAAGGGGCCAACCCTGTGGAGATCCGCCGCGGTGTCATGTTGGCTGTAGAAACGGTCATCGACGAGCTGAAGAGACTCTCCAAGCCGGTCACTACCCCGGAGGAAATCGCACAAGTAAATACTGCTATACTGCCATTCTGTTGTTGTTATTCAGGAGCTAGAAATACTAGACAGCAGTAGAGCGCATACCAGATGTTCTCTTATATGTCATTAGAAGCACAAGTTCCCAACATGAAGCTGTCCGGCTGTATTGTATATCGCTCCTGTGCTGGTTTTAACGCTGTATTTTTCTCTCGAGGTTGCCACAATCTCAGCCAATGGAGATGTAGAAATTGGCAACATCATTTCCAACGCCATGAAGAAAGTGGGCCGTAAGGGAGTAATCACTGTCAAGGTAATGCTTTCAGCTCCAACCTGCAGTCTCCCTACCTTAATATAAGGTGGAGGGGACAATACGTTGGCTCATAACGTGACATTTTGTAACCCCTATGCATCTCCTTCTCAGGATGGAAAGACTCTTCACGATGAGCTGGAGATTATTGAGGGTCTGAAATTCGACCGTGGTTACATCTCCCCCTACTTCATCAACACGGCTAAAGGTGCGTGAGGTTTGCCCGAGACTTCTGGTTTAAACTGGTTCTCACGGGTGCCTTGGTGACCTAAAACCGTTCCTTGTCTTGGTTCCGCCAGGCCAGAAGTGTGAGTTCCAGGACGCCTACCTGCTGCTGAGTGAGAAGAAGATCTCCAGCGTGCAGAGCATTGTGCCCGCCCTGGAGCTCGCCAACCAGCACCGCAAACCCCTGGTCATCGTGGCTGAGGACGTGGACGGGGAGGCCCTCAGTACCCTGGTTCTTAACAGGTTAGGGTCTCCACACATGGTGCCAACTAACAAAATTTACTTATACATTAGCATGAACCTTTCGGTGTTTGGAAAATCCATTTAAATAAACTGTTTTGTAAATCGCATAGACTTGCTTTCCTAGAGTTGCTGGGTTATTGGAGGTGGCAGTGATTGTTAAAAATGGTGTTTATGTGCAGGTTGAAGGTTGGTCTCCAGGTGGTTGCAGTCAAGGCTCCCGGCTTCGGAGATAACAGAAAGAACCAGCTGATGGATATGGCTGTTGCCACCGGAGGCACTGTAAGTACACTCCCACATCACGGGTAGCTAGCTAACTAGTCGCTAGGCTAACATGAGCCAACACCCGGAGCGCTCCTGATTGGCTAACTTCCCACCAGGTGTTTGGCGATGACGCTCTGGGCCTGGCCCTGGAAGACATCCAGGCTCACGACTTTGGCAAGGTGGGCGAGGTCCAGGTGACCAAAGATGACACCATGTTGCTGAAGGGAGGAGGCAGCACGGCCGCCGTCGAGAAGCGCATGGCAGAGATCGCCGAGCAGCTGGAGAGCACCACCAGCGACTACGAGAAGGAGAAGCTCAACGAGAGGCTGGCCAAGCTGTCGGACGGCGTGGCCGTACTGAAGGTGAGAAAGGGGGCGCTGTTGTCTTTAGGGTGGATAGTTGAAGAAGGCACCTGGTCTCGGCCTCACCCTCCCCTCCTCACGCAATTCAGATTGGAGGAACAAGTGATGTGGAGGTGAACGAGAAGAAAGACCGCGTGACGGACGCTCTGAATGCAACACGGGCGGCCGTAGAGGAGGGCATCGTGCCCGGTGGAGGCTGTGCTCTCCTCCGCTGCCTGCCCGCCCTCGACCGCATCACGCCTGTCAACGCTGACCAGAAGATCGGTGAGTGCAGGAACAAGCCCAGTCAGTAAAAGCATGTAGAGCATGGCTCATGCAACTTTGGAAACCAGGAACTCCTGTCATTCAAATCAGAGTTCAGTGCTTTGAAACACAGCCAATATATATTTTTATGACCACACGTTTAGGTAATGGTTATTTGCATCAAAACTGTCTGTTTACTTGGTCATGGTGATATCAGGGAATCCATTTTCCTCCATCTATTTCTACTTGCATCCAAATGTGAAATGACAGGGTTCCCACATGTCCTGGAAAACATTTGACCAATTTTCCAGTCGTGGAAAACACATAGAAAATAAGAGAAAGTAAAATGATCTCTAGAAAAGAGTGAGAACCCTGAATGCTATCACCATTGTCGCTCATCCAATGGACATCCCTTCCGTCAGGTGTGGACATCATCAGGCGAGCACTGCGTGTCCCTGCCATGACCATCGCCAAGAACGCCGGCGTGGAGGGTTCACTAGTGGTGGAGAAGATCCTGCAGGGAGGGGCGGAGCTGGGCTACGACGCCATGCAGGGCGAGTACGTCAACATGGTCGAGAAGGGCATCATCGACCCCACCAAGGTACCGTGGATTTGTTTAAAAACAAACGAGAGCAAAGTTTACTTCCTGTCAAACCAAAAAAGAATGTTTGGGTTCTGTAGCAAGCAGGGGATCAACAGTCCATTCTGCCTCGAAGACCATTGTGGACGGGGCCATTTTGCGTTGGTGATGCCAAAAGGGAGCGTTCTCCATTCACTGCCATGTTAATCTAAAGCCATTAAACTTCGCTAATAGGTTGTTGCCAGTATATATATTTTTTCTACTACATACAAGATATAATATCTAAGATTATGTCAGAAAGCACACCATTCATCGTTGCCTTGAATTATAGATTTTTAGAATGTGCTAGACAATAACCAGCTAATTCTGAAGCCTTCAGCCGAAATAAAAGCCACTCTGCAAGTGTAAATCACAGAACTGCATACAGCTTGTCCAACTCTTATTTTGACGCGCAGTGGAGATGTATTATGTAAAATGCATCGGGGGCCATCTTAGATTTCACCCTCTGTTGCTGTCTTCGATAACTGTCAATGGAACAAACAGGGTTGTTGCGTCTATTTATTCTATAGTTCTATGGTAGCAAGGTATGTGTTTGACAGTACTATACACCGGTTTAAGGCTAAAGTTGAAAAGTGCCTCTCCGCTGGCCCTAATGGAGAGCTCTGCCGCCCCCTTGTGGTTGCTCGGATGCATACACTAAGCTGTCTGCTCCGCCTCCCTCTGCTAGGTGGTGAGGACGGCTCTGATGGACGCCGCAGGAGTCGCCTCGCTGCTCTCCACTGCCGAGGCGGTTGTCACGGAGCTCCCCAAGGAGGAGAAGGAGATGCCTGGTGGCGGCGGCATGGGCGGCATGGGGGGTATGGGTGGCATGGGCGGCATGGGATTCTAAGGCGCCCCACCCGAAGGTGCTGTACAGACTAATAGGCGGCAGGGAGGGGGGGGGGTAGCGGCCCAGGAGCCCTCTACGAAGCTGCCCTCCCTCCACCTAAAACCTGCCCTGACTGACTGTGAGTTTGTTGGAGCTGCAAATGGTTGACGTCCCCCCCCCCCAAAAAAAACCCAAAACCAACACACTATTGTCATTCACTTTCTACCACTTTCTCCTTGCTCTCTCTCTCCCTCCTCCTTCCCCCCCCTCCCCTGGTAAAGTGAGCCTCACCTGACCCGGTGCCTCTCCGTCCCTCCAACCGGCTCTAAGCCCCGATGCATCAACACTTATAGTTAATAATGTAAACTGCAAACTCTGGCCATTGACGTACTTCTATAAAGCGAAGACATAATAATGTAGGTTGGTGAGCTATAACATGATAATGATGATGTTCAATTCTAAAAGGAGTTTTGAAGAAGCCTTGCCAGGAATGTGTCTGTGTTTGTGTCTTATATTTCTGTTAATTCTTGTCCTTTTTTACATTGGTCAGGGTTTTACCCAGATAATATTCTTCTAAGAGGGAAGCCTGAACCTGTTAAGCTAATGAAACCTCTTCTCAAAAAGCTTGATTCTGCTAGTATTCTCTGTATCCATCTGTTAGTGGCTTGCTGGTGTCCTGTACCGCTCCCTCAAACTCTGACCTCATGATTGGATGACGAGTGCCTCGTTTACAATGTGCATCATGTCTAGGTTGTACATCTCATGAAAACAGACCAGTGAACCCATGCCGGTGTCTGCTGAAGTAATTTAGGAGTGCTACGTCACCTGAAGAATGCACAGTTGATTCTTTGTTTGCCTTGTGGAGGGAGGGAGGGAGGTGTTAGACTGGGTATCCTGGTGGGGCTCTTGGTTACAAGTCAGTTTTGCCTTTTCAAGGTCTCTACTGCAAAGTTTGTGTGAATGTTTTTGTCCAAATTCTGTCAAATTAGTGCTGACTTACTCCCCTGAAAGGGATGTATGGAGCGTTAACCCAGTGCCACAAATGGCCATGAACGTATGGTGTTGCTTTTCAAGTATATTATTCCATTGTAAACAAACAAGCAGTGACCATTTAATTTCTGTTTTGTACAATGTAGACTGATTGTTGGTGATCCTTTTTTTTTTTTTTATTTAATAAAATCAAATGTTCTGAGGAAGTGTAGTTTCTGGAATACATGAACTGTCATACTATACATGCATATATCCTCTGAAGCACATTATAATTTATAACTACCTAGCAAATACTTTTGTGATGTTATGCTCATGCAACATTTCCATGAATTCAATAGCTTTTATTTAACTTTCCAATAGATATTTGCTTTAGAAGAAGTATTTGTTTCCGTCCAGTAGATGGCAGTGTGAGGCAGATATACGGAGCAATAGTTGAACTTTATCTGAATTATCACATCAAGGGACTACACAAAACATTGTTAAAGCATGTTTTTATAACTCAAAATTATGTAACCCAATAAAAAATACATACAGCCTCACAACGTACAAACTATTTCACAAATGTTTAATATTTTTCGAAACAACCAATTTTGCGCACAATTTAAAACCCTAGAGAAGCAACCTCAATATTATAACCTAGAAAATCCATATTTGTTTCATATATATTTATTTTCAGGTTGTTTTATTTTGAAAGCAATTTAAGTTACACATTTATCCTCTACATATTTTAAATTTGTTTAACTTCTTCCTCTATTTATTATTGCAATTATGCGCGAATTAATTTATTAATTGATAACTTAATAGAGCAAACCTGACATTTCATTTGACAACTAATTTCGTTGATTGCAACTGCCGTTGGAGGCCTGCTATGTCTGGTTGTTGTTACACTGTCATGTGCATGGAAGTGCGTGGATCACCGAGGTCTGGTGATGGGTAAACTGCTGACATACACAGAGTAGCGTCGAAACCTCTTGTCTCCAGTAGGCCTATTGTCCACATCCGGACATGGGAACTAGGCCATCGATTACACAAAACATTTACATCACAAAGAGAGGTTAATCCCTTTTAGAAAACCAGCCCCGTTTACCCAGTGAGGGTGAAACAGGCGCCTGCGTTGACCGCAAGAGCTTTGCTTCTTTAATTAGAGAACGCGCCATAAATTAGCTTTATGACTTGACAGTGACACTGCATATAATAAAGATTGTGATGGCTAGACAACAATAGATGGTAGAATTGCTACTCTAAACATGTTTGGTATTGGCCGGCCTGAAGCTTCCTCTCCTCTCCTTGTGGATTGAATACGCTTAGCCTACTTTATTACATTTATTTGAATGCATTATTGTAGGACAGGTTCAGTTGTTTAGCCTACTGGGGTGATATGAGTGGGATGCTGTCAAGTTCAAGGAATCAAGGAATTTCCACCTCGGAATTGAAGTCTTGTTGACGTTTCAACTATCTCTAATGTGTCAGTGTTATGTGCTTTATGGAGTTTGTCCTAGCAGAAGAAGAGAACGATAGAAAATATTTTTAAAAACGGGACAACCATAGGGACAACTATTTCACAAGGAATAAATAAATTGCACAGTCAGTAAAGGAAAGATGATGTGGTGAACAAAAAAGGAAGGTAATAAAAGGGAACTATTTTAACAGAGAAAATATCATTTCCCGCATAAGAATAAGAAGTATTTAAAATGTGATGAGCAAGGATTAAACACAGCACACACATAAAAAATTGCTAGCATGACAAACATGATACCTGTGCCTCTGAAAAACGATATGGTAGAACTATTGAAATAATTAGACGGTCATAATTACTTAAATCTCATTTTCAAAGCACCAATAATGTCCTGCATTGCTAGCAAGACAAACATTACCATATTTTGTTCAAATGTTTGTTCACATAAATTATGATTTTGAGGGTATAAATAAGTCTGACAACACTTTTCTGAATGAGGGCCTGTAATTTGGGCCAACTGTAGAATGGCTCACATCTTTTTTTTCTAACTCACTTGGAACAGCGGGTTGCCCTGAAAGCTCATGGGTTTATGAATGATCCCTCAGTCAAGCCAAGTGGTTGAACGGTCAATAAGAGCCAATTCATGGATTGATTTGTGCTAATGAAGGCCGGGTCTCTGTAGACAGAGGACTGATCATTAGGGCAGTTTGTTCTACGCAGCATTCCACTATCTGTTGAGTCATATTGTCCAACCCTATTTTATAAAGCAATACCTTAGTATCTGAACTCACAGTGATGCCATATTAGTGACTATTTAGAGAATTAGCCTTTCTAGGATCCAGGCATATTTTAAGCGACCCAAAGAAAAAGAGAGGGGGCAGAGGCAGGCATTAAGGGCTAGCAAGCTAGTTTAACTCGCTAACCTACTTTCCCTATAGGCCAACGCACCAGCTGGAGGCTGCCCTGTCTGAAAGAATGACTTCACATCTGTGTAAGTGTGCAGGCAGAAGGCAACGCTAACCCAGGCAGGAGGGGGATAGAGAGAAGACCCACCCCAGAGCACTGAATGAGCGGGGGGAAATGATTTATGACCTCACTCTGGCAGGAATAAGACCTAACACAGTTTCATAGATGTTTCACTTCAGCATTACTCTAGCCGTCATAACTTACAAAGGTGCAAGTTAAATGTCATATTGGCAGTTAATAGGATATTAACTACTAATAGTTTGGATTTGTTCAATAAAAAGCCTCTGTGTTATTGACAAACGTGTAACTCTTCTTAAACTAGATTGTATCGCTACTGAACTGCTGTAATGTAACAACATGAGCATATGGGCAGCCTAATATGTGACATCTCGGAGGTTTGCGAGTGCTAGCTACCCACCAGAGGCGTGCACAATACACCTCTATAACCTTCCTGTGTTGAGCGGCCATGCTGAATGTGGAGCAAATATCTATTAATGGAAAAAGCTTTTCTATGCTTTTAGGTGTGGACTGCACACGCACACACACACTGTACGGTCAGTTAACAGACCTCCAATTCATATGGTCTGCCATTGCCGACATCTCCTAAACAATGTAGGCCCTGTAAACATCCAATACATCACTGACTCAAAGAAGACAGATTCACTTGCTTCCACGCAACTCAATTTATTGCCGCGTTGCATTTCTGCTTTGTTTTGCAGTGTTACATACACATGTAGTAGTGCGCCTCTAGTGGTGGATGAGGAATGCAGGGAGAATTCATCTAAGTCTGGGCCAATGCATTTGACCACACTGGACTAAGACATGGGGAGCCGAGTATATACCAGGCATAGATTTCATATTGCATTTGGCACTGTAGGAGTGTGACATACAAACACACACGCATACGCTCACTGACACACACACACACTGATTGCAAGTCCCCTCCAAGACCCTCCAAAAAGACTACAGAACATCCTTCACCCGCCCTGGAAATGTGCCCCTCCCAGTACCCCTTTCAGCCTCCACCTCGTCCAGAGGGACCGTTCGCACTAGCCTCCATTTGTCAGTCCCGACGGCGCCCTTTAAGACACCACCCTTTAAGACACCACCCTCGTCCAAGGCGAGCAGGGTGAACGTCCATCAGGTTACAGCAGGCCTACACCCCGTTGCCGCCTCCACTTGACGTGTAAACACACGTCTGTGGCTTTCAAAGAACCCCCCCGGGCAGTAACTGTGCTATTGCCTTTTTAGTATTTAAAGCAATACTGAACTTATTTTTAAACCCTGGACTTTGTACAGTCCTTGTCTTAACATTAAATAATTCCGCAGACATTTGGCAAAACATAATGCAATATTTGACAGGAAACAGACGTTTTTTTCTTCTGCCAATGAATTTCATTGTTCCAACTGGTCCACAAAGCTAACTGCCGTCTCTGCTGCTAGCATGCTCATGTTACGACCGTTGTTAATTCATGGAAAATGTCAGCAGGAGCACTTGATATTGAAATAAGGAAGCTTCAAAGTCAAGTGTTTAACAAAAGTTCAATATTTCTTTAACCTGTAAATTCATTGTGTAGGGTGTAGGCATGAGGGGATACTGTAGGTTGGCATTTTGCACCATGGTTTAAGAGGACGTGCAACTGGAGTATACAACGACACACTACAAAAGGTACGATTTTTAAGAGACCAACTCCTAATATTCTCTGTGCAAAATGAAGGTAAGATAAGGTATTTCTTAAAAAATGTTAGTAGCACCACAATCCCATTATGGCCACCTTCCAAATGACGTTTTTTTATAATCCTGTGAACCTGAAAATCCTTCGATGCTATGGTGTTCCACTTCAAGGAAGTATTGCAGAATGCATAGCAGGTAGCAAGTAAAGGCATTTTCAGAGTGTGAAATAGACTGTCTGCATAAAATTCAAGTCAATGTCTTGTCTGTACCATGCACGCTGCTTTTTAAAGTATTATTGGTTTTATGAACATTATTTGAGACAAACCGCTTTCAGCGGCGTCTCTCGAAAGCAAGCACCGGAGTCCATGCGTCTCCTATCCCGCGTTTGGCTGACATCAGCAAACCACACAGACAGTACTTATTGCGTCTCTGTCAACTTCTCGTCCGAAGGGAAATGGGGGAGAAAAAGAAGAAGAAGAAAAAAAAGCCCACTAATCCCCGCTGACACGGCATAGTTCATTTCACTGTTCACTGTTTGTTGTTGACTGCAAAGAGGGACTGGGTGTACATAGTCCTAGAGGCTCTAAGGCTCTGTCCATGGGGGCTGGCCCAGCCACGCCCTGGACCCAACGGCAGCCAGGGGCAAAGAGATCAGTGGAGCCCTCCGTTGTAGGACTTGGCGTACATGCTGAAATCCGTCTCTGCCGAGTGGTTGGAGGCGGCCTGCTTGTATAGAGGGTTGGAGGCCTGTGGAGAAGACAGTTGGAACGTTAGCGTGTCGCGTTGCTACATGACTGCAAGGCTGACTGCTAACAGCCCTGTGTTGACGTCTTCGTGGACTCAACTGGGTTGGAGAGAGGAAAGAGAACCCAGTGTGCCTCAAGTTGACACATCAATGTCTGTTTGCTTCCCCCCAAATCCTCCCTCCTCTCCTTTCTACTCTGTTAGATCAGCTCTTAGAATATTAAGCACTTTGCCGGAATTTAGGCTGCAAGCAATTAATAATGTTTTGAGGAGTGAATGATAACTTTCGAGTAATGTACTGAAAAATGCACAAGTGAAGTAACCATGATGACATGATGCTGTCCTTATTCTAGGAGAATGTTGTTTGCTTGCAATAACTGGTGTTTAACCAGTACAACTGTTGACAAGTGTACTGATTGTAAGTCGCTTTGGATAAAAGCATCTGCTAAATGCTGTAAATGTAAATGTGTAGGGAAAAACGCTTGGTTTGTGTATTAAAAAACAAACACCAATTATTTGGCATTAAGCAACATAATGCACTTAAATTGGCAGAAGTTGTGAAAATAATGAGGCTAGAAAAGCTGCAGCAAGCATGTGTTGTCAGCGCTCCAGCGGATGTGTCTAGTAGGACTCTTTCAGGCAGATCCCATCTACAGTCACTCCTAATCACATTGGATTCCACCGCAGACAGACACGATGCTACAACAGGGAGCAGCAGCTAGGAGAACCCCCAATGACCTCCCCAGCTCACTATTTATCTGTGATGAATCACACTTAATCCCAACTGTGCACCAAAGTGCATGTTGCTGTACAAGAGATCCTATGATCTCTGTAGGGGGAGGAGCATAAACTACGCGTCTCTGGGAAAATTCCAGACACAAACTTTGGAGTGTACCTTTAACATTGCAAGAGCAGATCTGGATACATTTAAAAGCAGTGGTTTTCAACTGGTCTAACGTCAGGACCCACATTTGTCCTTGCTCATGAAGTCACAACCCGAAAATTATTTAATTTAAAATAAATCATTATTTCACAAGACATTCGTGCAGTAATTCATAATGTCTATATGCACTGTTTTCCTTGCGCCACAAAACACCTAGGCACTTTTCAAAATAAAAGCGCATCATAGGAAGTTCTGTAAAGGTATAAAATTAATAGTTTGACTTTTTGACGGAGCCGAAGCACATGCCCGCGACCCACTTTTGAGTCGGGACCCAACAGTTGAGAACCACTGATTTAAAGTTGAGCCACATATTTTACTGGTGAATGTGACTTTCAAATGCCCGGTTCTTACCATCTCGTAGCGCGCACGGGAGCGCGCGCTCTGGAAACGCGTGAACTCTCGCCGGTCATGAATGGTGATGATCAGTTTCCAGGCGGCCAGCAACAGGATGCCCACCAGCAAGATGCTGCCCACGACCGCCCACAGAACCGTCGTCGCGTCTGGGCCTCCGCCACATTCTGGTGCAGAACGAGAAGGTCGTAAGAAGCATGTCAACCGCAACCAAGTCACAAAGTTCTCACCGACGACCACATTGCGGGAGCCTTAAAAAGCCTCACACCAAGAGATATCAAACAGACGCCAGCATCGCTATTAAGCCGCAGAACTTTAGAGAATTAACAAAAGGAATAAAATAAAGGCATAAAAACTGTTTTTTTGTGGTTGTTCTTGGTCAGCTCTTGAGAGATCAAATGTACGTGTGGACCAACTGACCTGGCTCTTTGAGAGCAGCGAGGACCGACTGGCCATTGGCATGCTCTGAGTAGGTGAACTTCATCACACAGTCGTTGTCTGTCTTGTAGAGACAGAGCACAGTGCTTGGGTCCTCCGTGTCTGAGAGGGGAGAGAGGTCAAAAATGTCAATAAATAAAGAGGCTCAAAAACAACAGCTTAAGGGGGAAGGCTGTCGAAAACGAGAACAAATACTGCACATTGCCTACATTTTTTTGCTCTTAAATCACAGTGCGCAGAAGCATATCCTGGTCGAGGACACTGAGGTTTTGGCAGCCCCGTGTTTCGCTCTCGTCTTCGTCAGCCAAATATTTGAAGCCCGCTGGGGACTGTGCGGTTAAGAAAGCCTCGGCGTTTCCCCTCCCCTCCCCTAATACTGCACAGGCTTCTCCTCGGTTTCATGCAGCTTCCGGAATGTACATGTGGAGTCCATTAAGACAGTCAGACGGCTCAGCTAGCAGGGAATGTTATGAAACTGCTCCGATCTGGCCCAGGGCCACAATGGTGCAAAACGGAAGGGTCTTAAAATAGACACAGCATCACCAGTCTCACTGTCTGCTATGTGACAAAACCCCGTAAGGGCACTGCTTTATTTATAGATGCCTAGACGCTCGTGGCTTTTCCCCTGCCGGGCTGAGAGTGAAGGGAAAAAAAGCTTTCAGTGGATACCAGGGTTTTAAATGATGCAGACATAAAGCATAAATACAGTAGCCCTTCCCTTCTGTATATATCTTCCATCACCTCAATATGTGTGCATGAAAAAACAACACCACTAACAAGTGTTAAAGACCGCATATGAGGCAATTTTTCATAGGAGCTTTGGTTCCATGTCTGTGGATGAGGTGGGTTACACCGCCTATTCAGTGTGGAAGGGAGAGGGCAGGAATAAATGGTAAATGGATGGTAGGCTTGACTGGTTGGGTGAAGGGTAAAGGTGTCCTCGTTGCTGTGAGACACCCAGGCCATCCGCCACATAACAACATGATCATCAGGGTATGGCTGCCAGGTGTGGGCGGGCTGTACTTTGAGAATTAATTATAGATGTGTCTGACACATTGGGCCTCATGCAGGAAGCGATATACGAACACATGTCCTCTCATTTTTGTTCGTATCCCCGATTTGTTCTTATTTTGTTAGTACCCACTGATGATCACCAATGTTTCCTTATTCTCGCTCTTCTCTTAGGCAAGAGAACATTTTACGAGTGGCCGAGAGTCACTACCACCTACCAAGACGAGAAAAAAAAACATCTGAGTTTCACAGTTGCAAAAAACGCATAAATATCATATAATCAAATTTAGATCATGTTTTAGAATTATAATGATTGGATTATTAAATTCGTGGGCAAAAAAAAACAACATACTATTGGTGCATTGATCCCAATTAAGTCTAAATAAACCCTTGGATGATATTGCGTGCGTTCAGCTTCCGAATGGCTTACATACAGCTCTTAGATGCCAAAGGCCATCCAGGCCTTACGCAGAGAACGCGTTTTTAAAGATATATTTAATGACGGATGAATGGCTGTTGAGACGTTTCAGATTGACAAGAGCACTGCTTTTAGATTTGTGCAATACTCTGGAGCCTCAACTTTGGCAAAACACACACGCGGTCAAATCCCCTGCCTCCACATCTGTAAGTACTTGGTGCACCCTGAGTTTTAGCCACAGGATCCTTTCAGAAAGCGATAGGAGACAGGTCAGGCATTTCATGGTCTTCTTTGATTCTTGCGTTTCCCAGAGCACTGAAAGCTATCGTATTATTCATGCCCCAGTACATGTCGGGTCCGTACAATGACAACCAACAGACAGACATACATTAAGAAAGCATTTTTGTTGCTTCCATTTTCATGTCAAACCATTTTCTTTTAATTTCAGTCACTGTGCGTCCCTCTGCTGACACAGCATTTACAGCATAACAAATGTTTTGCCATTGCCGGGTTTTTGAACGCCAGTACCGGCACTCTGGAAAATCCCATGTTGTCACGATGGGCGCGTACATGTCCGTGCCTCCCTTCCCTTCTGCACACCTAGGGGTTATTAGCGCTCCCAGGTGCATCTTATTTTGAATTAGAGGCGCGCTATTTAAGTTGTGCAACGGCACTAGGTGCCATTGGTCATTGTTTTGGTTTACTCCACTGTAGGTTTGTTGCTGTTTCTTAACTACGCTTAATGCGTATACCCTTCCCCGGCCTGTGTGTGGTTTTCCTCTGGCTCGCACTTGCTCTCGCCACCTATACCCAGACGCTTACACATGTTTATTTTGTTTAAGTTTAACAGACGATTTCACTACTGCTGAAGTTCTTCTTACAGCCTTTTTTTGGTGGCATCTCTCCAATTCTTTGGCATGTACCAGAGTATTTGCACACGGCACAACACCTGCCCTTATATAGTGTTTCGGGGGCGTTTCCTATGCTAATTGGCCACGCGCCTCCAATGTATGATCAAGTGGGATTCATCATTTAGCACACATGGGTAAGAGCAGATTCAGATGGTTAAGAACGTTTGGTGCATCTGGAGTTGACTTCTGTTATTTTTTTCTCCTAACAGAAAATTAAAAGAAATATATAAGAGAATGTTGCTACATGAGGCCCATTGTGTCTTAACGTAATCGCAAAAAGCTGCTGAATAGACATCTGCTTCCCAACTGTATAAATCTGTTTTTAGAAACAATTATTTGAATCAAGACATCAGAATGGTAGTAAACAACACATTCCTGCCAAGTTCACTTTCAATTAACAATTTTACCACACCATGTGTGAAACGTGTGTTCACTTCCATACATTAATGAAACTAAAATGTGACTGTAGGTCATTGTAAGAGCATGTGAGCGAGAGAAAACTGTAAGGCATTAAGGCGTTGAACATGTCCAGTTATGTGAACTTACTGAACACTGTACCACATTTTGGCAGGGCCTTACAGGAATGATAATAAAATGCCTAACACAAAGTGACATTAGAAGAGGTATGTAATGCTCTGAGTGAAACCTTTGCAGATGCCACAGATGTGAATCTTGGGGGGTTGTACAGAACTTTGGTCTACTTACTGAGAGTTTCCACAGTGATGATTTCATCCTTGCACAGCCGCTGGCAGGTCTGGTTGTCAGCAAGGCGTCCAGAGTTAAAAAGCCGACATTCAATGCACTCCCTGTAGCAGACGCACAAATTCCACTCAGATGTTAAAAATGCCTCTGCCTTTCATTTATCAGTCGACTGCCCAGTGCTTCCATCTAGAAGCCTCAATGTCTGAACGTTGGCTACATTTGTACAGCTCAGGCGATGATCATATCACAATCATTAGTGTCTTTTCATCAGGTTTACAACTTATCTCTGACCCAAGCATTCCACCAAGGGTAAATTGACTTTTAAAGCCCAGTATTCAACCCGGACAAACCAGAACCATGTGTGGTTGTTGCTGACGAGACAGACATATCTTGGTTGAGTGATGTGGCTCAACTCTTCACTTGGCTAGGTCGCAAATGGCACTCGAGTTATGCTAACATCTCTCTCGTGACTACATGCAAAGCTAGGATCATGTCACGAGCGAGCGACTAATACGAGTGTGCGGTCCACACACGCGGTGGGGTGGTCTGGTCCTTGTTCGTGCCAGCTTAAGAGTTTCATTCAACAGGGTAATGTTAATTCCTTATGGCAGTAGTTCTCTAACCTTTCTACCCCAGAAAAGGTTGATCCAAGCTCAAGAATAAATATTTCCAAATCGTGAAATGACCTTAAAAGCCTCTTATGACCCCTCAGGGGGTCATCTAACTTCACGTTGAGAACCACTGCCTTATAGGAGTTCCTCTAGAACAGGGGTGGCCAACCAGTTTGGCACAGGAAGCCAAATTAATTAAATACAGCATCACTGCAAAGAGCCACACATGCGTGTGCACACACACACAGCAAAAGTGACTTACAATAACTTATAGGCCTACACATACTGTAACAGTTTTTATTTTAGGGTTTAAACATAAACAGTTTTTATATTTAACAGTTTAACAGGTCTGAACTTTTGTATTACTCCTATTTAACTGACTCAGTGGGACACCTGGCAGTCCTTGTTTTCCACAATCCTTTTCAGGTCTGGCTTGTATTCAGTTATGGCTACTCTAAGCAAAGTGTGTGTCAGTAAGAACCGAGCGGTGCTTTGATTTCACCTGTTTCAGGGTAGAAAAACGTATTCACATGCATACGTTGACGGTGACCCAAACATGGACAGTCGTTTGAGTGCGTCCTGTTTGACTTTGGGATATCTTGGGATATCTCTCTGCACACACATAAATGAAGCTTTTTACGTTCCTCCGCCAGAGACTATAGTCTTTGTTGCTATGCAACGCACTAAGGCCCTTTCAGACAACGCGACAACAGCACCACGGCGCTCTGAAAACCATCCTTCAACGGCTGAACCTTTCGCTGCGTCGAGAGCTCGGCGAACAAACGCTGGCCGCTGCTTCACTGCTTATTTTAGTCACAATGAGCACCGATTGACTGAAAACAGTATCTGTCAGCGAATTTATATTTCTTTATCACAAAGTAAAAAGTCAAAATTTCACAATTATCTGTTTTATAATGTCAACTAAGAGAGAACATATGGATAGAAGAGGAACAGGCAAAGAGACACAGCTTTGCCACACCTGCTGTAGGATCACCTACTGTTCTCATACAGTTAGCCCTCCCTGACTTTCAATTACAATTGGCTCATTTGGTGAACCCCATAGTTCCCCCCAGGGGATGAGGACGACCACCAGCCTGCGTACCTCTTAGTGCCGCAGGCGTCGGGACAGGTGGGGCATTTCTCACACGCGTCCCCGAAGGCCCCCGGCTCGGTGCACCGGCAGCGCCCGCACACACAGCTGCCCCGCCCGCTGCAGATCTGCCCGTCAGCCGAGACGCAGGAGGTGGTCTCTGTAGAACAGTTGCAGTTGTCGCCGATGTAGCCAGCGTGGCACTTGCACTCCCCACAGTGGCACTCCCCGTGACCTGGGGCACGGTCAACGAGAGAGAGAGAGAGAGAGAGAGAGAGAGAGAGAGAGAGAGAGAGAGAGAGAGAGAGAGAGAGAGACAGACAATACAGGAAACATGAATGGAACCAGAGTACAGTGTTGACACAGCTGCTATGCTATACCATACAGGTGCGTGTGTATGTGTGTATATATACGCACACACATATATACACATACATAGACACAGTATATATATAAAAATATACAGCCATGGAAAAAATGAAGAGATCACTTTACGTATAAAAAATATTTTTTAAATACTTCTGAAAAATATAAATATGAACATAAATATATTAAATATGACTACAATTAATTAATTATAAATATATTTTTAAAATGCACAGTGATCTCTTAATTTTTTCCATGGCTGTATATACATACTGTATATACGCCATTCAGTTCTGAAAAAGGTAAGAAATTATTAATAAAATGGGTGTGTAAGAGCTAATATCACCCTGGGGTTTCATAAGCACTTTAAAGCCTCGCCTTTTAGGGTGGGGTATTTCTAATATGTACTAATATGTCTAATATGTGTACATATTAGACATATGAGCAGAATTAATGTTTTACCTCCAACCATGAAACGCAACACGACTGGACATGTGTAAATGTGCACACGCACACAGCCTATAAATATTTGAGCGAAATACTTGTTTTAACAGCGCTCTGCTTCCGGTGGCCTATAAATACTATTGAGTTTATTCTTATTTATTAACTGCAGCCAGCAGCTACTCCTTGCTATGTATTTGAAAGCAAATCTGAGGCACACAACTGGACAAAGCGCTCCTCATCACACTTGTATGTGACAAACAATGAAATTACAATCACGTCACATCTATATTCAAAGGAATTAAATGGTGAACCACAATGACTGCTAGGTTAGATAGAATTACACGGCTACTAGCTAAACAGGCGAGGCAAGCCTTAGGGTATGAGCTGCGTCACAGTCATCTAATGATAACACAGCCTTGTTAAAACATTGATTCGTCTCAGTGGCCTGTGAGGCCGCTAGCTCCGCTTGAAGCTGCCCAACTGTTCCGAGGCCTTCCACAAAGACCACATTCACAAAAGCTTTTACTGGAAGCTGGAAGACAAGTGAACAAGAGGACAAACTTCAAAAAAAGCATAAGCTTTATTTTTAGGAGAAAAGACTAAATGTTATAAATCCAGGTCTGTGTCAGAGGAGATGCAACTCCCCGTGGTTCAACTGAATTGATTCAATCATTTTCCAGAAATACAGCTGGTGAACCCTTTCATAAGGATCTGACAATGTTTACTGCTTCAGTAGTATTCCCAACAGTAGCTGTTGTAAAAGGCAGAGGCTTCCTTTTCGAACTCGGTGATGTCTAATGATTTAACACACTGGTTTCCCACAGTTTGAGAATCATACGGTTTAGGATAAACATGGTCAAGAGAGAAATTTTGGATTGATACAACAGGCCAGCTGTGCTCAGATAGTGTCACGTGCTGTTTCACGAAAGTGAAGCATGTAAAATATTTTGTATACATGGCTAGCTGTGCTCGATACAAGACATGCAGACTGACGGAGGAATATGGGTCACTGCTGTTGAGCAGACATGCATTTAAGTCAGGCATAATAACAGACACGTAACCTTAGAAAGCCACAGTGCAGAAGAATATCAGAGCCTCTTCGACGTAGCAGTCAGCCTTGTACAATACCATGTCTGGACTCACTCACATGCAATGCACACAAACCTTTTTCTGAGAGAGATGACCCTTAAGTATACGTCTCAGTTCATGATATTGACAGCTTAAGAGCTATGTTTTGAAGAGGTTGAAAACTGAAGCCTGGTCACATTGCGCTTTTATGGTTTGTGGTTTAAAGCACCACTCCCAGACATTGGTCACTAGACGCTGCCATGACGACTTGGATTAGGCTGAGTCACATCAACAAAGCTGCGAATGTTTCCTGGTCTCAACTGCTGGCTCATTCAGAGAACGAGGCAGGTTTTATCTTGACAGCTTGGTGTTAAAAGATGTGTGTGCGCCGTTTCCTTGTCATGGGCTTAAGAGCAAACAAGGTACTTGCCAAGGTACTGTCTTTGGTATGCTGTGTTTTTGGATGGAAGTGACAAGGATTTAAATGTCTTCTATCATGAAGCTAAAGGGGGTATTTTACACGATTACCTGGTATCTACAATCTGTTGTATTATGGTATTTTTGTGGCATTTTAACCAAGTTATTGTAGTCTGCTCCTCACACCCAGAAAAGCAACCTGTTTGGAGACAATTTATCTTTATGAGCCACAGGCAAATGATTGGCTCATTTGAAAACTGCTACTTTGTTTGAAGTTTGTCAAAGTTGAAAATGATTGGTTATTTAAATCCCAGTTGAGTCCCAGTTGTTTTTGTGGTGACTGTTTTCCATAAAAAACTGGCAAAATAACAAGAAATACCAGTCCTATTCACATCACTAAAAATATCATCACAAACAGCACAAAACATTCCAAAACAAGAAAAAACCTGTTTTGCATAAAACCCCCTTCAAGTTAGCTAGTGCATGGGTGTAAGAGTGAGAAGGAGTCCAATGATTCAGAAACTCCACAGTCCATTAGCTAAGAACAAAAACAGTAAAGGTATTTCCTCTGATACAATCTACCAGGATACTAACGTTGGACAGAGCCATGATGCTCAGTCACCACAGTCTAAAATGGAGTCTTGCTATTCACGCCTGCAATCACAGCTCTGAATAATACAAAAGCTCAAAGCAAACAAGCCTTCAAAAGCTTATTTAGAATCACAGCATCACATGAGTCATACACTCCCATCAAATGAGGACAGAATAAATTCATCCGATAAAAATTATAGAAGGCTCTAATGGGCTACATGGCTTTGTCCTTCAGTTCAGACTTGACCTGACCTGAATTGAACTAATAAAACAATGACTGCACAGGCCTTAAGGCTGTGGCATGCTTCCATGTACGGTGCGCGCGTACCGTACCCATACATGACCACTTGGCATATTCGTTTTTCATGTTGGTGTGGACAGGTTTCTGGTTTCGTCACCGCCTCATGTTCTTTTGAACTTCTACTAAAAATGGGGGTGCAGGCAAAACCTCCTAGCTTTAAAACGTACCTTTAGAAACCAGTGGGTTATACCACACACTATGCCCATCTTTTATATGTGGTTTATGTAAAAAATCCTTGGGAACAGACGACACAAATCAGATTTAAGCATGTTGCCTCCCACAGGGGTGGCAAGTAAATGATCAGTCACTTGAATAATGTGTGCGCAGTCAGAGCGCAGTAAGACAGAGCTAGTCTACCTCACAGCAAAGAACTGCCCCCAAATGGACATGTCCATTACCCTTGAGAACACCTCAGTGTCCTCCTGTCCAACTGCAAAGAGCCTCTGAGTTTTCCTGGACAGTCAACTGTCCTGCGCAGCCAACATTGCCGCAACGACCCGAACCTGCAGATTTGCCCTCTACAACATTAGAAGGATAAGGCCTTTCCTCACAAAGAAGCGACACAGCTCCTAGTCCAAGCTGTAGTAATCTCACGTCTAGACTACTGCAACTCTCTACTCGCCGGGTTACCGGCTACCAGACCCTAACCCGGCTACAAGACCCTAACAACGAATCCAAAATGCAGCAGTCCGTCTTGTATTCAACCAACCAAAGTTCTCTCACGTAACCCCCCTCTTCCGAGACCTTCACTGGCTCCCTGTCTTGGCCCGCATTCGATTCAAGACATTAGTGCTGGCCTACAAGGCAGCAAAAGGAACTGCCCCACTCTACCTTCAAGCAATGGTAACATTGCTTGAGCACTAAGATATACCACCTCGGCTGGCAGGCTGGCACCTCCGTCGCTATGAGCTGCGTGTAAGAGTCGTGCAGCCCAGTCCAGACTCTTCTCTGTCCTGGCACCGCAATGGTGGAATGACCTTCCTGCAGCGGTCAGAACAGCAGAATCACTACCAATCTTTCGCAAGAGACTTAAGACTCACCTCTTCAAAATCCATCTCGGTACCTTGGCCACCGATCTTTCTACCTCATAGCACTAATCCCACTAACTATCCTTATTCTATCCTCCTTTCCTTTTTATAAAAAAAATGTTTCACTTCTTTCTACTCTGTTCGATCCTTTCTAAGGATTTTAAGCACTTTGGAGTTTAGCATTTATTGACTGTTTGAAGAGTGAATGATAACTTTCTATTATTGTAATTATTTTTAGGAACGAATGATAAACCTTCGAGTAATGTTGTGCAAATGCATAGGTGAAGTAACCTTGTTACATGATGCTGTCCTTATTCTAAGAGAATGTTATCTGCTTGAAAAAACTGGTGGTTAACCAGTTCAACTGTTGGTTAACCAGTTCAACTGTTGATAAATGTACTAATTATAAGTCGCTTTGGATAAGAGCATCTGCTAAATGCTGTAAATGTAAATGTAAAATGTAAATGTATGCCAGAGTGAATTCTAGGCTTCGTATGTGTTGAGTGGGATTGAGTTGTGCGGCTGTTGTCGGACGTCTGTTTGAAGGAAAGCATGTCTGTTAAGTAAAATATAGGAATGTTATTAGACATAACATATTCACATAATTATGTTTTCATTCTTTATCTTCACTGAACAAACTGTCCCCGGAAAAGCATTAGGTCATTAGATTGACCTAAGGACCCCAATGTTTACCAAGGGAGCAAGGCACTTCCTCAAGTGGTGGCCAAAGTCCTGGCACTATCTGAGAGGTTTGTTTGTGTGCGTCAAAAACAGAAGACACGCCCTCTAACCCCTACTTTCATGTTTGCAATTTGCAGGCCAGCCCTGTTTCCGGCTGTCAGCTGGGCCAGATGGAATGCCATGTTCAATATCCCATATACTGTTTCTCTGCCGAGCCTCATTTAGTCTGCTACACAAAGAATTAAATCTTAAAAAAATTAAGCCACACAAAAATGAGGTATAACAGGCAGATCTCCTGGAGGTTTGAGGAAGCTATCTTATCATTATTATTATATTTGAGTATTCTAGTAGCCTACTAGAGGTTTAAAGATTTAGAGATAATTCGTAATTTCCTTCACGCACATCATATGTAGATCTTACAACAGTAATTTAAGGTTTACATGTAATAGTTGTTCCCATATGAAGAGTGGTATTGTGCGTGGACATACCAACATCAATTAATAGCTGGTTGGAGTTGCTTCTGTTCTCCGATCTAATAGGAATGCCAAAAGGCAGTGTACTTTGAACATTAATTTCAGAGGGTTTAGTCCAGCTATACATCAATTAGAGCATGCACTCCTCCCTGGCCATGGTGAAGGGAATGCTCGAGCCCTTTGACAGCAGAACAATATTACAGGACAACATGTCTTAATACTCATACATATTTGGTCTGGCTTGATGAAAAAAAAAGAAAGAAAGAAAAAAGACAACGTGGATTCAGTGTGTGTGTCGTCACTCTGAAACACTTTCTGAATGTTTTGAAGCCAGCAGTTTGGCTTTTGGCTTCATTATGTTAGCAGTATTAGTTTAGCCGAATTTGTCATTAATTGTCTTGCAATTGGCTGATGGGGTCATGTGACTTCTGGTTGCAACACGCCCTTGGTTAAGCTTTAATCTCTTAATGGAGCAATTTTTTTCAAAATGTACCCCATCACACACTGACTTTGTATTTCTAGAGAGAAGTTGGAGGTCTTGCTCATTGATTTCCATTCATTCCGACATTAATTACTTTGTTTTGGAGCGATGCACCTGGTGGACATTTCCAGTACTGCATCTTAAGCATTTCCTCACTGGCTTCAACACTTAAGGTAACCAGTAGAAGACCATTTAAATTTGTTTTATGTATTATGCCCCCCACCACTTTTCAACACAAAGTGACGCCCCTGGCATGAGCCAAGACTAGAGCCTTAATGATAAAAAAAACATGGTTGATTTTATCAGAAGGTCAAGACGAGAAAAAGACCGACTTAAGACAGCTCTGATGGCCACCTTAAACCAAACGATTGAGATGACGGGAAAGCGCCACAACTCTAGCAAGACTCATGAATGTATTCTGACTCTCATGAATGTATTGGAAATTTGTCTGCAAGAGTGAAATCGCCTGGAAGTCGTTTGGTGTAAGGCCAGCATTAGCCGTGGTGGTTCCAGCTCATTACAGATACACAAGCACTCGTGTACAGAATCCCAGACACAAACACATAACTATCTTCAGGCACCGAATCCCTCCCCAAACAACCATGCCAGATGCACCCAGTAGAGACAATAGTGCACAGCAGTGGTTAATTGTAGAAACTATTTTGATCCCTATTTTGATCAATTTAAAATGCACATCAGAGCAAAGCACCAAACTCCCAAGACAGGATAATACTGCCAAAATAGATGTGGGAACAGAAGTGATGCTTTCATGAAAACACACAAACTACTATCAGAGACACTTTCTGATTTCCACCCTGAGAAATGTAAAAAGTGATTCTGTGTACAAGGGAAGTAAGCACTGTTCAGACAGCAAACATTATGCACTTGAATATTTTCCCTGCAATTTGACAAAAAGGATAGCTAGCGTAAACAGACATTACTAAAGAAATTATAAATATTGTGTCTCAAAAGGCCCCTTATATTATCTGCTGGCTCATGAACTAAAGAACATTTTCTGTTCTGTCGATAAGAAAGACAAAACACACAGGCTTTTCTGTGAATCTCAACACCCCAAAGTCACTGTTACTGTGATATGGCTCTGCTACAGAAAGGACGATACCGTGCCAAACGTTGGAAACATCTCTTCAAAATGAGAGATTCACCAATGCCATTTGTAAATCTCTCATTTAGATTCTCCATTTTGAAAAATAGTTTAATATAGAGAACCTAAAAGGTCAATATGAAAAGTTGCACTTGTTGCGACTGTCTGGTGTGAGATTAAAGAGGATTAAAGAAGTCTTTCAAACAACAGTGTCAGATTTAGCACAACATCTGCTCAGATAATCCAGGCTGGAGTTGAAAAAACACAGAGGCAGGAATTAAAACTGTTATAAGAAATGCCACAGTCTAATAAAAATAGCTCATGGTAGTAGTGATATGGTTCACAAAACGCACGTATATAAAATGTGCAGGACACATTTATAGACACTTAAAGATGAGGAAAATGACAGACCAGGAACTTTAAAAAGGAACACTTCTTGATTTGTGTCTGTAATTACCCTTTCAGTTAAACCCATTGTTACAAAAACATGGCTGAAGTTATTCACACCGTTCTCTACTCCTTCCCCTGACACACTAGTGCACAGGTGTGTTTAAGACATCACCAGTGAGCTAGGGCGAAAAGTGTGGAATCTGGGGATGCTATTATGCAATTGAGGAGTGTACCTTTAACATACCATCCATTTCAAACCGTGGCTTCATGGTTAAGTGATTAAAAGGGGCATGGCTGGCTGTAAGACACCAGCAAGCACTTTCTTAGCCGTTTCTCATTAGTCCCAAAGGCTTTTACACTGTCTTGGAATGGAATGTTATTCTACAACATGATCGCATACTGCGCATCTCATTTTATATACCTCTCTTCTAACAAATCCCATATGCTACTGTAAGAATGCGCTCAATCTTGACTGCCCTTTTCCCACTGACCCTACATCAAACTAATATTCGTTTATGCCATTGTTCCCTCTTAGGGCAAATCCCTCAAAAATGTAAGTTGGTAAATTAATGCAGGACTAGACCAGCCGAGCTGCACATCACCAAAAACAGGCTGTCACTAGGGAGTGTGTGAGGTATCCGGGGGGGCCAAAACGTAAAATAGTGCCAACCATTGTGGTTAAATCGTATTGGTGTACCAGTTAAGGACTTTTATGCCCGCTACAGACACCTGCACACTACAGCTAACCTTCAAAAACGTGGTGGGGTTAAATTGTGTAATTACAGTTATTAACTGCTCTGACATATACAGTTTTTACATGGCTTACATCACATGGGTGTAAGACAATAGTAATTATAGCACATGAAAATAATGTTTACTTCACCTTGCTCTGCCAGCCAGAAGATGTCTTTCTCAACAATCCTTAGACATCCTTGGATACATTTAAGTAGCGCAAAAAGAGATAATAAAATATTATATTATACAGAGGGCAAGGTCAAACTGATACCCAGTGATTATCTCTCTCTTATCCGACTCTGGTACCAGCACAAGTCGATGGAACCTGTTTTTTGTTTAAAGTTGATGTTAGATTATTTTGCTGAGTAGCCATATTGCCTGTTGGCCAACCACGCCATTCAATAGCAAGTGCTGAGTGTTATGTCTGGAGTCTGAAGCAGCTAACAGCGAGTCATTAACATCTCTTGACAGCCAAGGTCATCCGATTTCTCTTTTCTGTCTTTCCAATGCATACGCCAGGGTACTATCACCTAATACACCCTATCTTCTGTTATGATTTATCACAAGCTTGAATACTGGCGTAATAAATGTTTTATTGGTCCATCAAACAGCTAACTCAAAACGCATAACATTTCAAGTTGCTTTTCAGGACCCCACATTAAAGCAAGAAGCTCAACTAGACCTCATTAACAATCATCACATTACATTTGACAGTGTTTGGCAGACAAATGTCCCTAACGTATGTTAAAAAGTCTCTCACTTTGACAGTAAAGTCAACACAAGTAGAAATAACTGCCCTTTTATTAGTTGTATGTACTGTTTTTATTTGTGTTTTATGGGCATGGCTGTTCACTCTGTACACTTATTGTTTGGGTGATGCTTAAAAACTGTTAAAAACTATGTATATTTAAAAAAAATAGTTATTTATTCTCACACTGGTTCAGATGCCTGGGTTACACAATTATTATTATTATTTTTTTAAAACACCATTGAAAAATGTAGGTTACTGTCCAATTAGATTAAGGGATCCACATCCAGGCAGGAGCACTAAAGTTATGAGAAACCACCCAGATGCCTGAAGTGGCTCTAAGCCTCTAGGACTTTACAGTAATCTTACAAAATAGGCCCTGATCCTACAAAATGAAAGTAAAACACCTAGTCCCACGTGACACTGTGAACCAAAAAGATGATGACCTCTCCATGTAAGTGCTGCTCAGCTTCAGACATTATTCATTGTCCAGAGGGCATTTCCCATCTGTTTGGAAGAAGCTAAACAGCACGACATAAAAAGACACGCGCATTACAGACACAGTAACACACTGTCCATGTTCACGTCTAACACAAATTCGTGAGGTATACAGAGGAGGAATTTAATGTAATAGTCTGTGTCAAGAAAAAAAGGCACAGATTCCTATAACCTCATACATTGCCCTTACCCTGAGAGCAATAACCCTAGATAATTTGCGTGACAGAAGATTTGTGTGTGCAAACCCTGCGTTTGATGGGTGGAAAGGTGGCCTGCAGCTGTAAGCCAATCCATTACATTCTCCTCTGAGGTACAATGGACTACAGACATGGCTGTAGGCTCTGTGTCACATTGAGCTGAATTTCCTACAGCGAGTTCTTTAGTATCCCAGCCCAACATGAAACTGGCATTTACATACACTGAATAGAGAGAAACAGATATTAGTAGCCAAATATTAACTAAAAAAAACTCACCACAGGGTCTAGGGAACTGAGAGGTTGTCTCGCAGACAAAAGATGTCTAACCCCTATGCTCTTAAGTATTTATTGTAAGTCGCTTTGGATAAAAGCTAAATGACTAAACTGTAATGTGAGAAACTAATAACACGGAGACAGCCCTGTAGGTATTTGTCTGAGACAGTCGAGTCGGTGGATAGCAGATAGTGCTAGGGGATTATCCGATGTCTACTTTACGTGAGGTTCAGAGGAATGAACCCAGGGGTTCCCTTTAGGTATAGCCACTGCGCAGTTGGACACATTAAAACGTCAAAACAGTCCTCAACCGAACACCACTCACCTCGAGCAGCCACTTCGTTAGAGACATGTTGGTGTTAGCAATACTGCAATAGCCGCTTGCATACATGTAGAAATTGTATTGAAGACATGCAGGTCCATACAGGTGTATATTTCCACACATTATTCCATATATTATTTTTTAATATACATCAGTGATGCAACGGTACGTTATTGAACCGTTTGTTATGCCCCCAATGGTTTAATACGCACACACGATCCACGGTATCACATGCAACATATTCAGGAAAAAAAACAAATAAATAACGAATGCAGCAGTGGTATTCACAGCCAAAGATTTGCAGTCCTATTCGGTGGTTAGCGACTCGGGATTTCATCACCCGATGGAAACAAATTGAGATGCGTTTCCCTTCCTGCACATATTTCAGCAGCAAAGCCATTCACGATAGCTGGACCTCCATAGAAACTGGCCATGTGTTTTTCTTCTTTTCCTAAATATAAAAGATACCGAAACCATGATACACACCGAACCCTGGGCTCACTGTACCGTTGCATCCCTTATTATTTATGTTTGTATAATTCTGTGTATAGCTAATGGTGCTGCCCACTCAACCACTACGGCATCCTTGTCATCCTATTTAATAATATTTATTTGATCTTTCTGATGCAACAGAACTATACATGGTGCATTTATGACTATAAACATATAACAGGAGCATTATTAACTATCAACACGAATTCGAGGACATCGTTTTCACTGTAGTAATGAGTTTAACACCACAGAGCCTTGAGTGCCTGCCTGGCTGCCTGCCAAGCCATAAACCCAAAACAGACTCTTTAACTGCTGCGTGTTCAACTAACAACATATAAAACACTGCTACACACCATATACACTCAAACAAACAAACCTTTATGGACTAGACGATGGAGTTCCCAAGCACTGTGGATACTTTATTATTTGTTGCTCTGACCCTTCAGCTACAGTCTCAAGATGAGTGTAAAGTATATTTTAAAAATAAAAAAGGACCAAAAAGCACATTTCTGGTATTTAAAAAGGGTCAATCCTCGATTTTGGCAGCATAATTATTCTTGTGGTTGAAACTAGCATTACAAAAACAAATGTTTTTGTTTTGAAACTCAGAAAGTGCATGCTCTTGTTCGTTTATTGCAATGTGCCAATTTGACCAATTCCATGTATGTGCAAGCAAAATAAAATGAAACTGATTCAAATTCTAAATGAGGAAGTGAATACAAAATTTAAAACAAAATTATTTAATCATTAAATTTCCTTTGTCAGGCATGGAAAATTGTTATGTAGGTAAAAACATGATGTTGCCATCATGAATTTCTATCAGGCAGCCTGTTGGAAAACACTGACTAAAAAGGCTACAGGCTAAACTAGCAATACAGTAGCCATGACAACAAGGCAGCTAAATGAGCTGTAAGGCCCTTGGCGCCACATGTCACAAATCTCTATATCGTGACATGCTTCAAGACCATTTTCAGAAGGAATTTTCAAAGTTTTAACTGACATTTAAAGTTGACAAAAGCACTCAAATGATGCAAGCACTGCACATATCTTTATGTTGGTGAACGTGACAATTACCTGTGTTTGAACTTGTCCCACGTTAAAGTCAAGGTTAACAACTTGAACTTCACTAATCTGTACGCACAGGCTGTACTCTTCTGCTTCAAGGCTGGGTTGTTAAAAACGTACAGTCAAAGGAATGTGAATCTTTGTGGCGTTCTGTTAGCCCAGTGTCCATTTTCAAAACAAATAAGAGACATCATAACCGAACACACTCCGAGCTCGAGCAGAGCTTTGCGATAATGGCACAGAGTCACGGCCGTGCCAGGCAAACACACTAATAAACACATATGTTCCTATTTACCCTTAAACGGGGACACACACACACACACACACCCGCACACACACACACACACGCCAGAGCTTTGATACAGCAGATTTATTTGCTGGGTAAAAAAATAGGGGTTTTGAAGAAATGTGCGAATCTGGAAAATAAAGCCACACTATTTCTGGCAAATGGTGACTGTTGAGAGGTTAGATCATCGTTTAGAACCAGCTGCAGTCGTCCGAAGAGAAGACTACAAAGACCAAATTTACTGAATCCTTGTAAAAAAAAAAACAAAAAAAAACAGCAACAGAGCTTGCGAGCTAACCTCACATGCCCTGACTGGGACAGGCTCTTGTAAACAGAAACAGACTTGACACACACGTGTAGGTATGTGGATTCGCCATGTCTCTGGCTCTCTCACACATAAATAAACACACAGCAGTGGTCTTGAGCTGACCCTCCGTTGCTATGCATTACAAAAACCTAAACTATTCGTTTGCTACCATTCACATCTCCACAGACATTCCTGGTTCCTCCACATAGAACACAGAAGATAAACCAGAAGGACTGTGAGGATGGCCTTGGAGAGAATACTAGAAACCTTCAGATACAGACTAATGGTCTCACAACACAGGCCATCTGACCCAGACTCCCCTGATCCCCCCTTTGGTCTTTTAAAAGGGCACCCCCCACTTTCCCGCCAGTCCTTACCTCTCCCCAGCAAACCCGCCCCATTGAGGAGTCTGCGAGAGGCTGGTTAATCATTCAGTGATAGAAACTCCCCCCTCTCTCACACACACACACACATATGTGACTTTCAACAAAAGAGAGCACTTTCACCTCAACAGGTGGCCGGCAACTCTACAAACTGGCCTCCATCTCTCGCCCCGACCTCAGAGCTGGGAAAGTAAGTGCAGGACAGATCAACTTTACCCAAGCTGCCACAGAGGTCATCAAAACACCCATTTGAGAGAGAACAACAACAGCCACCTTACCAGTGGCTGTCACAACACAGTTAAGATAGTGCCGGGGGCAGGATAGTCTAGTGGTCTAGGTGTTGGACTCCAAGCCGGAAAGTTGTGTGTTCGAGCTCCCTATTGTTGGCCTACCTGTAAGCATCCTTGAGCAAGATGCCTAACCCCTATCTGCTCCATGTTATAGCATCATGTGATTGTAGGTCGCTTTGGAATTGTAATTGGATTATATCCAGTAGGGGAAAAGATTTCTTGAAGCCTTTTACACTAAAACGTGACGTCGGCCAGCAGCCCTCCCCAGACAGTGCCCAGAAACCATCTCTGAGGGCAGAGGGGGTGAGTTAAGGGGTTTTGGCTGACCAACACGTCATGTCACCACATAGCGCGCGCACACAGACACACACGCCCAAAAGGCTGCTTTGCGGCCTGTTTCCCTCATTGTGTCCTGATGTTCAACTCTGAGCCTGGGCAACACAGAGATAACTACACAGCTGCTGAAGGCATTAAACTGTGGCCTGTGGAGTCAGAAAAGAGAGGACCATTCTACAAAGACAGAATACAATACCACAACAAGTTGTGATAGACCGAAATATGGCAGTAAAGCTCAAAGCACACAGCAAATAGGTTTCAATAATACACGTTTATCAATACCTCTTTAAAGCAGCTATCTGACAACTGTTAATTTTCTCCATTTCATTAAGTTGTTTGTTTGTTGCCGTTACCAATGTCTCCATTTGTGTTCAAACACATCATTTCGGTCAGGTGTCTGTCTCGAGCAGTCTTCATAAGGTAAGTGTTAGCCTGCAAAGCGCCAAGGATCAGAATAGCTTCTCACAGCAAAAGCTGGTACAAAACGAAAGGTCTAGCCGAGTCAGACCACTACAGAGAGACAGTTTACAGTTGGGGCCCCGGCATGCGCCTGCCCAGCTGTTTCATGTTGTAAACCCTGTCTACGGGGTTTACAACATCACCTAGCACCATCACCTAGCACTAATTCCCGCTGCCTGCCTCTTGGCTCACTGACATAGCAATCTCATTACCCAGACCAAGGTACCACAGAGGAGTCAATGAGCAGCCCGGCAGAGGAGGATTTGTGTACGCAATTGCTTAACGTATTCGTTATTGTGCCAAACTTAATCTCTGTAGCGATAAGGGTATGGCAATCCTTATGGGAGATTGTTAATCCTAAAATACTCCACAGTCATTGGTCTTATCACAACCATCTCACAGTCCCACCTATCCTGCAATCTGACACGGGTGAGTTGTTTCCAAACAGCATTTCAGATGCTGATAAACTTCCAGGTGCATGCTAACGTAAGCTCCAAACTAGCCAACACAGTGACTTTAAAATACTACAGCATTTTATTTCCTCCTCGATAAAACCTTTGTGCTTTTAAGCAGTTTATTATTCGGAATGCCCTACCAACACTCTTATTGTTATATTGCCCAACAGGACAAATTAACGGCACTGTTTAGTGTGACCATATGCCACTCAGAGACAAGCTTTTTACAACAGGAACGGACGTACGGATTTCAACTGACTGTCACATGAAATGATGCGGGTTATTTAGAGCCACGTCACTTTGGAGCCACGTGACTTTAGAGCCCCGTTTACCGAGGTTACAATTAACTAACTAATTGCGGGACCTTAGATGAAGGAAGAGGCGTACCGTTTGCCATCATTAGCAACTCATTACGGCGTTATACTTTTGCTAACCTTGCTGTGAGAGGAAGAGGGC
>JAOEHI010000014.1:50560-64830 GCA_025447815.1 Percopsis transmontana
ATGTAACCCCTACCTGCTCCATGTAATAGCAGCATGTAACCCCTACCTGCTCCATGTAATAGCACCATGTAACCCCTCCCTGCTCCATGTAACAGCACCATGTACCTTGAGCACAATCTTTTTCATTTCTTCGTCGGGCGACTGGAACTCCCTGATGAGGATGAGCATCACCTCCCTGGTGTAGTAGTTGGCGTATTCAGCGTCCATCAGGGGGATCAGGTAGCCAATGGCTTTCAGGAAAGCCGCCAGACCCTGGAAACCAAGGCAGGAGACAACCCGAGCTCAGATCCCAGGATTCAGACTTCCAATAAAAAGCATTTGTCCGGCGCTCCCAGCAGCACATTAGTGGTCTAACATCCGACCGTTCTGCCGGGAGCGGCGGGAGTCACTGTGGCAAGCACATATTCACACCACAGCCACACACAGGCTCCGTGCTGGGTGGTGATCTTGCATGGAACACGTGTACCACTGTAAAACAACGTGGGCAGCGCTGTCCCGGTCGACCTTACCTTCCCTCTGTGCTGTCTGATACCCTTCCAGAGGGGCTTGAGGACAGAGTCGAAGGACTCGATGCCGTAGGGGGTAGCAGCCTCGGCCAGAGCAGCGATGGCCAGGGCGCTGATGGTCCTCACCTTCTGCTGCTCATCCACCAGACCTGCAGACAAGCTGGAGACTTAGCACCTTGCCAAGACCTTTTAAAACGGGCCCCCTAGCGCTGCACGCTCTCTCTGGCATTACACCATCACCGCGGCATGGATAAATGACAGGGGAAGCCTCTGGAGGTCAGTGCCTGCCAGCATCTTTAGTTTTCGCTGCCAAATGCATTTGCCAGTCAGTCGTTTGTTTATTGGTGACTATTTATACAAATATAATATAATAGACACAATTACATCATTCAAATACACAACAAGGTTTAAAAATGCACATTTGCTCGCCTACACGAGACGCTTTCAAAGAAAGCTGGCTAGTGAGAATACGCAGCAAGGAGAAGGAAGTCTGTTACGCTGATGCGACGGATGAGATTCCGGTACACAGTAGCCGACTAATGCGTTCTAAATAAGCTTGCGGTGTAACGAGCCATGTCCCATCAAGGGGACGGACTGACCGTGCTCTATGATCTCCACCAAGCTGCGGAGGTGAGGTAGGATGGCACAGCCCATGAGGATGGCGATCTGCTGGACGATCTTGATGCCCGTGTGCCTGGCCTGCCAGGACTTCTTGCTCTTGCACACGGCTTTGAGGAAGGGGAGAAGAGAAGGGATGCCCAAGGCGGAGGCCACCACGGCAAAGGCCCTGGCTGTGGTGTTTCGGACGTACTCGTCCATGTTGTCGATGTCGGGCCGCATGGTGGAGATCATGGTGGCCAGGCCAGCAGCCTAGGGGAGGGGGAAGAGACACACGTTGAGGACAGGGGGATGCGTGGGGTTGACGCGGGCTAAGCCACACAAAGCCAGCTGATTTGTCACCAACAGGTGCAGGGTGAGAACAGAGGGGACATGGACGTCTCCTCCGCTAGCTCTCGCGCTGGTGTCAATCTAGCGAACTACTAGCTCTGGTCAGACCACGGAGAGGTCGAACAGACGAGAAAGATTCGCAGACAATTAGCAGCTTAACAGCCGTTCAGCCAGTCAAGCCTCACCTTGGCCAGATTGGATATGATCTCTCTTCCTTCCACCCTGGCGTAGTAGTCTTCATCGATCAGCAGAGGCTCGATCACCACCAATATCTGAACACAGAACAGGTGAGGTCAGGTCAGGTGACAAGGGTGGCCAGGGCATTCAAACCGCCGGACGCATACCAACGAGTCAAACCGGGGGCGCCTACCTTGTGCACGTACGGCCGCACCAAGTCGTCCAGTTTGTAGAGGATGCGGTCAATGACCTTCACCAGCAGGTGGCGCTCCTGATCCTCCAGGGTGGGGGACATGAGCAGCGGCAGGATCTGGTTGAACAGAGGCCCCGCTCCAAACTCACGAGCCTTGTCCGTGATCTGACGCAGCGCCGCCTACAGACGGAGAGGGGAAGGCTGATCAGAAACTGCAGGTCTGGTGAACGAGACGGCCGCCTCGTTCTTCAATGTCTCACTCGTACCTTAGTGCTCACGATAATCCGGAAAAAAATAAACTCCAAGCCTTTTTCATTATACGATCTTCTGTTCCAAATACAGTATAAAAACATTGATATTCCCTGAAATTCCCCATAGAGGAGATGGATGAATCCCCCCCCCCAGTATAAACTAGATGCTTTGCAAGGAAGCGTCATGTCTCGCTGCCCAAGAAAGCAGCGGGCTCGGGCCTGGAGAACACGGCGGGACGACTCACCTTCCTCATGGGTGGAGTTCCATTCTTGATCTTCAGCAGCAGCTTCATGATCTTGCGCTCCTTCTGCTCCTCCGGGCTCAGCGTGGACTCGTCCACCTCCACCTGAGACACACACACACACACACAGGCTCAGCCTATGGACCCGATCGCTGTACAGGTTCTACCAGGTGCTACCAGGTTCTACCAGGTGCTACCAGGTGCTACCAGGTGCGTGCATGCGCTGCTCACCAGCAGTTTGTCAAAGTACTGGATGTCGTCCGGCTTGAGGAAGGGGAGATTCCCGGAGGGCTGGTCGTTCATCTGCTTGGTGGTGCGGTCTTCTACCTGCATGTGGAAGCCCGTCATCCCTCCGATAGGGGTGGGCGTGGCCGACAGCTTACGGGCCGGGGTGCGGATGGGCACGTAGCCCGCGGGCGGGGGCAGGACCTGGGGAGGACAAGATGGGAGACGGACCCGTCAGATGGTCGGCCGGGCATACAACAACACCGCCGCCAACCCTGGGACCGGGGGGCGTTACCTTGTACCCCTCGGGGAACATGGCGTCCAGCTCCTCATCCGTGAGTGGCCGGTTCCTCTCGTCAATCTCCCTCTCCCACCTCCAGGCTTGCAGCTGCTCGGGGGTCATGCTCATCAGGTGACCTGGAGGCAGAGCTCGGTTAGGACAGGCTTAAAGCTGGCTAGAGGAGACACCACTGTACTGCCACAGACATGGACTACAAGCCACACAGACTGAGAAGAGGAGCGTTTCTCCTTCTGCCGTCTTCCCAGAACACAGCCGACACCACAGAGCCTCACACAGCTGCACAACACCAGCTGAAGGGCTAGTATTCCTTCAGTCCTTACCTGGAGTGGGGGTCGCCATGTTCATGGCGGGGGTGCCTATGGGGGTCTTCCCGGGGGTGAGCAAGGGTGTGGACGATCCCATCTGACTGGCGGGGGTCTCGTCCCAACGAGACTTCCTCTTGCTGGCCCCCGGGGTAGGGGTCTCCCCCACCGACTCGTCCCCTCGGTCGGTGCGCGGGGTCTCAGCCCAGCCGCTCCCGTGCCCGGGGGTCTCCCGCTCCGTCTTGGGAGTCTCGTCCCAGCGGTTTTTGCGGACGCTGCCCGTCGCCCCCCCGTGGCCGGGCGTGGCATGGCCTGGCGTGTCCCTGCCCGGCGTGGCCGCCCCGGCGGGCGTGTGGCTGGGGGTGGGGTCCCACATGCGAGTGCTGGGCGTGGCCCCCGGGGTATCGCTGCCTTTGGGGCGCCCAGGGGTCTCGTCCCAGCGGCTGTTGGAGGGTGTGTGAGCAGGGGTGTGTCCCGGAGTCTGTGAGCGACACGGAAAGAGCTAAAAACGTCCATCTCATTTTAATAAATACACACGACGACAACGGGCATCTCAGCTCCCCGTCAATCTAAAGAACTATGCAGCGGACGTGTTATAGCGCGCCTGGGTCGGGGCCCTCACCTCTGTAGAGGAGTCAGCCTGGTCCCAGCTGGACATCTTTTTGGGCGTGGTGTTGGTGGGGGTCTGGTTTTGGTCGGCAGTCTGGTCCCAGCGGCGCTTACGCTTGGCGGCAGCGGCAGCAGCGGCTTGCGAGGCGGCGGAGCCGTTCACAGCCTTCAGGTCCCCCGACTTGGCCTTCTCTGCCAGCTGCTGACGGATCTCTTTCTGCGGGGAGGAGTGAGACACCGTCAGGACAAGAGCACGGTAGAGTCACTACATCCGAGGACAGGCTTACGAGGATAACCGCGTCTGCCAATTGTAACCGTCTTATATCAAACGGGGCAGTTGCCATGGTACAATCCTATTAAACATTCAGTGATGAGAATATGGGATCAACCTAAAGTTTCAGTCTAAAAAGAATTCAGTTTTAACGGTCTCGAGACTCCGCTCACCTCCTCTTTGGTCAGGTGATACTCTTTCATGACGTCTATGTACGACCTGACCTGCAGCTTGGGGTCCGGCGTTTTGCCCCCTGTGCGAAAGAGCACCAACAAGAACACAGGAAACTCATGAGCACGCACACTGGGGACCCGGTTCCTAACACAGCAAAGCACACACACAGCCAACTAACCCTCGCTACCAACTGATTAATGTATAATGCTCCATTTGTTTTACAGAAGAGTCACAAAACAAAGCCCTACTGGTAAACATTCCTCTCTCTTATGTACAGACATAGCAGTCTTAGGGGGAAAAAAAAAAAACAAGCAGATACATAGAACGAAGAGCTGAGGTTGCTGTGTGTTCTTTAAGGAGATTAAGGAGAAGATATAGCCGTCACTGATGCAGGGGTCCTGGGCTGTGCTCTCCAGAATACGTACACTTTCAGTGCCAAGGGTCCATCTGCAGTCAGACTTCAACCGGCAGAAAAGAAGCCTAGAAAATTTCTCTTTACCATTAGTAACACTTTGGAAAAGGGTTGGAACTCACACACAATAGAATACCACCGGTGTTGCATTGATTTACAGCACTCAAAAATAGTATTCTCTTGGGGATTAGCCACTAAAGCAAAACGAAGGAATTAACAAAAACTAGAAACCGGCCCAAGTTTTCTTAATTGTTCATAAACACTGGGTAAAAAATTAAGTCAAGATTTTGAGCCAAGCATTAAGATCAACCCCTGGACCGGTTGGGGAGCCAGGTAAAAATGGAGCTGCTCTACAAACTAAACGATTCCACAATTACTCCCAATTCCAGTCATCCTGAATTTAGATCTTGACTTCCTTTTCTCAAACAAAATGATACTATATATATACTTTTACTTTTCTACTAATAAATACATTATAGCTAAGGTTCTTGTTAAGTTAAAGGCCAAATGATGAGGGGAAGAAAAAAAAAAAAAAAGCACAGGCTCTTAGGGGCCATGGTTATTTTGAGCTGTGCTGCATTTGTTTTCCTTCACAGGCTCCCAGGCAGTAGACCCTGACCAAACTGACAAGCGCACACGTGTGTGTGTCCACATAACCTACACAGGATGAGTTGCTGCACCTTTAACAGAGTGCAGTACAGGACTGGCAAAGCAGTACTGCTGTAGGAGAGAAATTAAGGACAGTTAGTATGGGCCTGTGGTATTGTGGTACACAGTTTTCTTGAGCACTTATTTCTATTTTACAGGGAGAGTTGTAAAATAGAAATATTTAAACAACATCTTTGCACATGGACCTCTCTGTGTGTGTGTGTGTGTATATATATATATATACATGCAGGCATTTATCTGCCGGATCCTCCTATAGACTAAATCTGAGTGACAGCCCAGCTTTAGCGAATGTTCTCAGGGAGTTGGAACATGTATCGGTGTATGCATCAAACTAACTAGCCTAGCTTTGCGAGGCCCGTACAACCTTGATGTCGGGTTGCTGCTATTCCTTAATGCCAAATTTAGATGATTTTAGATGTCAAGCTACTACTCAGAAAAATAGATAAGACAACAGCAAGTATTTAGGTACATTGCCAAACATGGACCTACTGGCTGCCAATATTGAGTCAGCTGCACTACAGCTGTTCACATGACAGATCAAGGGGTGTCTTGTACTTGGGTCCAAGGGTATATGTGCAGACGTCACGAGTCAATAGAAGTGATCAAAAGCCTGAGAACCAAACTAGCAACAGAAACATGGCCGCACTCTAAACCTCATTTTAGAAGCCAGCTGAAGATGACCCTAAAACTTGATTTTGGGGGGGTATTGGCTGCAATATTTGCCAGTGTAAGGAAAACTACACTGGCAAATAAGCCCAAAAATGTTCCCTCACACACCCAATTCTCACCCGTCGCTAACATAAGCTACGATGTGATATAAAGAACATGTCATATTACCATTAGCCTGGCAGCCACTTCTGTTGGGTCTGTTAACCCTTCGACTCACACACACAACCTATCTGCGACCCATGTTTGGTAGGTGAAAGAAATCATTCTTTGAAAAGAGCACCTAACCACCTCTCCCAATAAAATGTTAGGCAACCCACCAGAAACCAACTTTATTTCATCATAAAAGACCCAAATGTCCATAACCACTGCGCTGTATACCCACTATATGTCCACTTTGACCTTTGTGGAAAAACTGAAGTCGATTCCAATTGGAAATCATTGGATAGAAGGCGGCCATATTGGCACCGAGTAGACTTGGACATGGGAGGATTGACCACAGGAAAGGCATAGAGTCTGGGAAGCAAGTCATTGCATTGTGGACGAAGGGTTCAACAGCAAAAATGGCGGGTGCGAGACACGTGATGAACGTGGAATTTATACATTTATTGAAAAAGAAAACCAAAAGGAAGACCATGAAAGGGGGAAGAAATGGGGAGACAATGAGGAAAGAGCGGAGTGGAGGAATTTACCGTCTGCAAAAGGGTCGAGGCGCTCCGGGGAGATGATCATCTGTCTGCGACGGGCCTTGTATTCATCCTCCCGCTCCGCTATCTTCTGGGGGCGGTGCTCTGCGAATGGATCGTACTGCGCAGGGAGGGCAGAGAAACACAATCATCGGTTACCAGGATGTGAGCAAAATCATCGTTTCTGCCTCCGACACCGCGCTGAAGGAGTCGGGCGGAAGAACTAAAAGCTCAGCTAATTGTCACAACACGAGTCAATATGAAGGATACTCACTTGTTCCTCGGACTGCGGGATGGCATTAAGTATCGCCACCGGGGCGTTGTACCCGGGCTTCTTCGGTCCCAATAAACTGGTTGATGAATCGTCTTCATCATCCTGGAGAGAGAAAGAAAGCAAACAGTTTGGTCAAGTCTCGCCCAACTGCCAGGCTCAGCTCATACACAGAAAGCAACAGGGAGGAGGCAAGCTCAAGGACTTTTCTGCCAACTTATCAGTCCCCATTTTGCGACAGAGCAACGGGGCCTATGGGAAATGCTCTACATGGCTGCTTTTATGTAGGCATAGTGGAGTGAAAAGGTGGATTTTCTTCCGTCTCCTGAATTTGGGTAGCATGGGGAACCAGACGAATCTGACCACTTGCGTATCAATTGCTCTGGCGGATGCGACAGGCCACCCTCCCATTCTGACAGATTTCTACCCGCCCTGGAATTAGTCGGGCCAATCACAACCGTGCATCCAATATGGGGGCGGGGTGTGCAACGATGACCATGTACCAGAGGAGCGCCGTTTAAGCATTTTCGCTACGGCGCACGTTTCATCGCTCCGACTGGTTGTAGGCCTATCCAATTGCATCCAGGGGCATTTTGGTCTGTGAACCAATGCAAACTGATACGCATTTATGAATTATTCTGATTATTAGAATCGATTTCTATTATTAGAATAGATAATTAGAATCAGCCTAGACATTTTGGGGGGGATTGAAACAACAAACAAAACAAACAACACCCACCTCTTCTTGTTCGTTGGCAGCAATAGAGGTAACATATCCAGCGAAACGGCTGTCGCTACCTCCGTAGATCTCCTGGTCAAAGATTCCAGTGGAGTCGAGGCCCACCCCCTGATCTCCTTCCTCCAGCAGGGCAGCCTTCATACCCTGGATCTCCAGGATCTGGGCCTCTATGTCTTGGGAGACAGCGAGAGACGAAACGTACGTCATGACTGAACAAACTAAAAGGGAGGCAAAGCTACATTTATGCACTCCTTGACACGGGAGTAAAAGGTCTGTGTGCCAGGCCGAATCAAGTATGCTACGGTGCAATGTTTCCTAACCCAGTTTGGCCAAAGAACTGCCCCACCAGACATCTTGTGTAGGCTGAGCTTGGAGAAGCGATCACAGCCCCCCCCCCAAAGAGCCCTTTCTGGTATGCCTCTCAATTCATCACACAAGGTATAACAAATGTTTAACATCCATCTTTAAATAAAATCCGTTTTACATACTGTATTTTCAGTAGGTGTCCTGTGACACCAACAGCTTCATTAATACCAATAATTAAAACTAAATATTCCGCTGGACGACGTGGGAGCAGATCGTAAAAATTGGACGACCACGACACGCCATTTTCCTTGGCTTTCACCAGCAGAGGTTCTAATCGAGCTCCGATTAGAAAAGCTTCGAGCAATTAACCCCCCCCCCCTCGATACACCGCGGGGGGGGGGGGGGGGGTTGGTTAACTTTACAGGGAACGGTCTTAAAAACAGCCCGTTTGGCCTCCATAAGTAGCTAACTATTTTTTGGTGGTTGCAATTATTAGACCAATGTGAGTGTGTATTTTGGACCAAGCGTCCCTGTAACGGCCCTTGGGCTAACATTGACATGGTTCGCCAAAACGAGATAATATAGGCCTAAAGCATTAACACGGGACCGGTGTGATTCACGATTCGGGACACTGGGAGTCTATATTAGAGCAGATAACCCCTTAAAATACGCCATGGGTCTCGTGGCACGGCATTGTTTGATTAAAACGCTGCAGTGCCACATTGATCTTGCATTAGCCCGCTGGTTAGCCTAGCCGCCAGCGCCATTATCTCAGCGTCCTCGTTGCGTCGTAGCTGGACCCATTTAGACGTTATAGTGCGGGGCGCGCACATATATCGATATAAAAACACTTATTTTAACGCGTTTTTTGCAATCGAACGCAACGTTGATAAAAAAACATCCCAATATGCACAGAAAAACATTGTTTATATAAATTTCATTTACCTTCGTGTGTTTTGGCGATCTTCGCCATTTTGATGATGGTTCGTGACTGAAACCGGAAGTCAGAAATACTTAAATTCCGGTAAGAGCGTGTTTGCAGAAATTATACATTTATGCATTTCTAGCTATATATAGTACCAGTCAAACATTTGGACAGACAGACATTCAAGGCCTTTATTTGTTTTATTTTTTTCTACATTGTAAATACTAGCGAAGATTTAAAAGCTATGAAATAGCAAATATGGAATTATTTAGTAACTAAAACTTTTCCAAGACTTTCATGAATTCCCATACAAGCTGAGCACTTTCTGGATTTTTTTCCTTCACTCTGCGGCCCACTTTGGGAACCCCTCTCTCAACTGGGCCAGGTCATTTTACTATTCACTATGATTCTACAATGTACAATAATAGTAAAAAAAATAAAGTAAAATACTCGAATGGGTGCGTGTGTCCAACGTTTTAACTGGTAGGCCTATTGTCAGTGTATAGAGACATTTTATTATAGCATTTCCATAGCACAAACGTGTACGAATGTTCATTTATGTGCCACTGTATGTGGGAGAAATAGTACCATTAAGTCTGTTTGAAGAAATTTAATAGAAAAGTAAAGCAATGTATAGATAGATAGATAGATTCCCCGTACCGAATGTAAAGTGCGTAAAGTGCGTGAGTCGGTGAACTTGAAACTCGCACAGGTCGACAATGCAACCCTAATCCAACATCTCGTGACCGAAACAGTGCACGCACGCGAACACGCGCGTTAAACACTGACGTCACAGCGCTTCAAGGGTGACCGACGGGGTAAGCGGACCAATAATGGCTCTAACTCGAAAATGACCAGCCAATTGTAGGCCAGCCTTTGAGAACAGGGCGGGGGGCACCGTCAACCGGGCAGTTTAGCGATTAGCGAGGCGAGTCAAAGAGGGTAAAATGGCGAAGGGTTACAGGAGTGTTCGAAGAGTCGCCGATTGTATTAAACAGTTCCCGTACACAGCTGGAAAGGAGACGCGGGCGCGGAACAGTGTGAGGTAAATCATTTAATGTTGCCCTGATAGACAAACACGGATTCACTGGCTGATCATGACGGTTTTTGTTAACGCTAGCTTTTTTTTCTTCTTTGAAAACTAAAACGTAGTATTCACATTTGTGATTTGCATCAACTGGTGCAAAATGACATCACCCGCGACCTTCTTTAACGTAACTCAACCGTTCACGTGGAAAATTTTAACTGTATTCGATAGATAACCCGGGATAATTTCCAGATTCATTCCGTGCTGCTAACTTACTAACTTGTAACGTTGTTACGCAATGTCAGCTACCGATACCCATTTGTCTGGATTCCACGTCTCGCTGCTTTTCGCGTTCAGACACTTTGCGTGTCATGATTTAAATGGTATCGTATTTCACTTCATTGTGAATGGGCTATCTCTGGAGCAACTAGTGGGCCAGCAACAGAAAAGGAATGCCAAGCGCCACAGCTCTTCAGTAGGTGTAGAATAGCTGTTGTGGGCACATGCTGGTGATGACGCTGATTTGACCTATCCCGTTTAGAGGTGGGTATTATCTCGGCACTTGTTGTGTGCCCTTGTACCGCCAAAAGGCCTTTTATGTCAAGCATCTTGTAGCTTGTGGGCATAGTGGGCATGTCAAACTGCTCGACAGATCCCTCCGTAGTATTTGATTGTTCAGTTACTCCCCCCTGCCTGCACAAAAAAAAACAAGTTAGTTTGTGTTCATCACTGACGGTGCCAGCAATTCAGATGCCCGAAAAGTAAAACACTGATTTGTATTGGAGTGGGTCTGACATGGTACCAGTCCTTTCCTCCTTGCCACCTGATCAACAAAATGACAATATACGGTAGATGCAGAGTAAGGGTATAATAATATCAGCAACTTGGGGCCTTACTTTAGTTTTGTTAATATCCCCTTTAGGCTCATGTTGTTACCTCCCCGTCTCACCGACATGATCAACTGGGCATTGTCAGCTTGTCGACGCACCACGCAGAATTAAGGACTAGGATTTGCCGTTGCTGCCATTGGCCATTAAGTCCCTGAAAGTCGTAACAAAATGAAACGTATCAAGTGTGACTTCTCTCCATCATGTGTTGGAGGGAAAACGTTACACACTCGTTTTTCTGCGACGGTGCCAAAGCCCCGCGACACTCGGCATTGCCTACTTGTAACTCTGACTGTTGGCTGAAGCCCTAACCCAGTTCCCCCCCTGTGTCCCTGTCGCCAGGTACCTCTCATCATGCGGGATCTTGATGACGCGTGCCCACCTGCTGGGAGTGACCGTGCAGTGTCGCGCCATGGCGCCACCTACCCGCAGCTTTTTCAACTTTGCAGATTCGTTCTCCAAGAGGAAGGAGTACTCGGAAAGACGCATAATCGGGTGAGTCACCCCAGATAACTGCAGGCGAAACATTTCTAAAACGACTTTCTCCTCGGCCGTTCTCCTCGGCGTATTTGTCATCGAGGTGTCATAACCGTTGGTTCCATCAGTGATGGGAAAGTTCACTTTCTACATGAACTAGTTCAAAGTTCAGTTCACAAATTTGAAAATGAACTAGTTCATAGTTCTTTTTTTCCATATGTTGCTGCGACCTATTATTTGTCGCCTTCATGCTGCTTTTTGTTTTGATGACGCATGCGGCGGTGCGACCCTGGTGGCTGGTGTTGCCAGATAGCGTGTTTTTTCCGCTACACATTAAGGCCTGTTTACGGTGTGTTTTAGCGGGGTTTTCGCCCTAATGAACGAAGTTAAAGTGAGAGAGCGTTCCGTTCACAGACACCAGAATGAACGAGTTCACAGTAACGTTCATCAGGCAGTAATACAGTACGTTCAGTTCACAGTAGCGTTCATCAGGCAGTAATACAGTACGTTCAGTTCACAGTAACGTTCATCAGGCAGTAATACAGTACATTCAGTTCACGTTCGCCCAAAATATGAACTATCGTTCAATGAACGCGTTCAGGCACATCACTGGGTTCCATGCTAGCTCTGTCTGGGGTTGGGGCAATCGTTTCTATTCTCATTTTGAGTCGTGGCTACGCGAGAGCGCCGATACACAAGACGATCGCCGGGGGGGCATAACAGCATGCCAGTGAAAGGCCAGCAAGGACACCAAAGTATACTTTGTGCTTTTTACTATTTTGTCTTACTTTTCAAAGAAAAGAATCATTACCAAACTACAATATGAAAATAAATAAATAAATTTTCACTGAACTTTTAATTTTATTTTTTTTAAAACATTCCAGCAGATATTATACCAACAAAGCACAATGTAACTCAAAATAATTAATTGGTATATTTTCATTTAACCATCTTTGAGCCCCCCTTCTTGAGTAGCCTATATTAGGCCTATAACTGACTGCTGAAAGAATGTAACGCATTCTGTACGCCTACACCAAAAAAAGTACATTTAAAAAGTGCATTGAGAAGGGTGCCACAACCCACAACAAATGAATAAACGCCTACTTCTTCAGGAAAAGTGGCAGGTTCTTCTTTAGGAAAAGTGGCAGGTTCGTCTTCAGGAAAAGTGGCTTCTCTGCTTCCTCGCAAGTCGGTTCCTCCTCTCACGACGACATGGGAGGCAGCACTAAGCAGTCTCCCGCTGCCGACGTGCTAGCTTGCGCATGACGCTCGCTACGCCGCTCGCTACGCTGGTTGCTACTTTGTCGCGTCATCAAAAACGCTAACATTTATTATTTATATCATTATGATTTCGTTTGGCGACCGTTGGGTGCGTCCCTATTGACTACCCATGGAAGAGAGACTGCACTTCACCGGTCGCTGGGGCTCAGCGGGCGGACATGCTGAGCTACCAGAAACACCTCTAAATGCCCAGTAGGGGGCAGATTCTAGAGATTTTTATAAATCGCCTATTTTCCGATGGTAAATTAGTTTAAAATCGCCTTTTTATTATCGGCGTAGAAGAAAACGAGCGTCTATAGGATCCAAACAGCACTAGCCTAGCTCTGTCCAGCCTGAAAATGTACTGCCGTCTTCATAGCCGTGTGTTTCTTGTTCTTTGTGTTTCGACTCGTAGACACCTATAGGAACTGGCCTGACGCACGCTATGAACCGCTTTGTGTCTGTAGCGGATGCAAACCGGGACCTGTTGGTTAGGGCTGGGTATTGGCAAGGACTTTACGATACGATACATATCACGATACAAGGGTCACGATACGATTACATCACGATACATTGCGATACATTACATATTGCGATATTCCACATAGTAAAAAAATAAAAACAGAGCTGAAATACGACACATCGGCTTTATATTTTTAAGGAAAGAGCCGCTGTAATTTTGTCAGCTGCGTCTGTCATGTTGCATCCAAATGTCACTCTACCAGAAATGGGGGCCATCAGTTCTAGGCAACTAGCTGTACTGCAACATCTAGTAGTTGTAGTCCACACACCGTTTTAAAACGAGAAACATTTTTTTTTTTTTTTTAAGAATCGATTTTTGATCTGGATTTAGAATATCGCGAAAATAAATATGGCGATATATCTATGTATCGATATTTTAGCACAGCCCTACTGTTGGTACAGGCTTCCGCCCGCTTCATCAAGGAGTATTTTTTTTCACCTTTTTATTTTATTTTTAATTTATTAATTTTTTATTTAAAAATTGTTTTTTTTTTAAATTTGTTTATATAAAAAAAAAATCTTTAAATTTTTTTACAAGGGATATTTCACTTTAGTAAATGCCGTGACTGTTGAGCCCAGCACAGCGTTTGGGGTATGTCTTCCATTTGTTCTGTTTTTAATGCATTTATTTTGTTTAAACTCAATTCTCTGGCCATTCCCCTGCCATGTATTGCGTAAGAGTCATGCAGCCCAGTCCAGAATCTTCTCTGTACTGGCGCCGCAGCGGTGGAATGAGCTTCCTGCAGCGGTCAGAACAGCAGAGTCACTACCGAGCTTCCGCAAGAGACTTAAGATCCACCTCTTTAAAATCCATCTCGGCACCTCGGCCACCGACCTTTCTACCTCATAGCACTAATCCCACTAACTGTCCTTATTCTATTTTCCTTTCCTCTCTTTAAAAAAAATCACCTCTTTCTGCTCTGTTAGATCAGCTCTAAGAATTTTAAGCACTTTGCAGTTTAGCAATTATTGACTGTTTTTAAGGAGTGAATGATAAACCTTCCGAGTAATGTTGTGCAAATGCATAGGTGAAGTAACCATTGTTACATGATGCTGTCCTTATTCTAGGAGAATGTTATCTGCTTGCAAGAACTGGTGGTTAACCAGTTCAACCGTTGACACATGTACTGATTGTAAGTCGCTTTGGATTAAAGGACCAGTGTGTAATATTTAAGAGGCTCTAGTGACAGAAATGCAATATAAGATCCACAACTATGTTGTCAG
>JAOEHI010000014.1:90648-125346 GCA_025447815.1 Percopsis transmontana
TATAGAGAGAGAGCAATGTTCCGTATGGGTGCCAGTGTTTATTATGGGAAAGCGCAGCATTGTTCCAGACCGTGAGTATACATCCTGACCCCCTCCTGTCTGACCTGCAGAGGCGCCCGAGCTGCTTCTAGATGCCAACATGTCTCGCGACCATCTCGCCATGCTGGGCACCGACATCGCGCTGAGCGCCGCCGTTAGGGGCGTGCCCGCACCCGCCATCAGCTGGAAGAAGAACGATGGGGAGGTTCCGGCGCATGCCACCATCGCCACCACCGCTGCCGGAAGCAAGGTCTTCATGCCCAAGTGCGTGCGCGCCGACTCGGGCAGCTACACTATCACGGCGGAAAATGCTGCTGGCAAGAAGTCCGCCACAGTCACCGTGCTCGTGCTGAGTGAGTCTCATGCGTCACACTAGCATCATGCTAGCATCGTACTAGCTAGCTACAATTGAAAACTAGGTGCTAAAACACATTTACATGAACGGAAATACAAATAAAAGGGAAAAAAGAAGGGAAAACTAAACTGAACCTGTGAAACGTGCTTCCAAAACTAAATGAATAATTGATACAAATGATAATGGATTATTTCCTAACCATCATTTTATACCAAGGGTTGATTTTGTGGTAGTGTATTACAGTAAACCCGGATGAACCAGGGATAGATTTACAGTCAATACAATCAAGGTAAACACGTGCGTGTGTGTTCCAGACAAGCCCTCTCCTCCCAGAGACCTGGTGGTCTCTGAGATAACCAGCGAATCCGCCTACCTGACCTGGAAGGCTCCGGAGGACGATGGGGGCGCCGTAATCTCCGACTACGTGGTGCACAAGAAGGACGTGGCTGCCGAGAAGTGGGTGCCTGTCTCTGCCGCCAACAAGAAGCTGAGCCTGATGGCCATGTACCTCATGGAGGGCACCCAGTACATGTTCAGAGTGGCGGCCGAGAACCAGTTTGGCAGGAGCGACTTTATCTCCACCAAGACGCCCATCAAGGCTATCGACCCGCTCTGTGAGTTCCTACGTCTACGTTGTCTGGAAAATAAATTAAATATGACTGCTTTACTTTACTCTGGCCTTGCATCACGGCCACTATATATACACAATACATTATATTAGACATACGTTAAATTATTACCATTATACAGGCGTGGTCCAGAAAGTAAACCATCTGACTTCTCACTAATGAGCTGTGGTCTATTAAGTACCTTGTTAGGACTTTTACCTTGTAGACCTGTTATTTCTACCTCTGCTATTATACAAAATGTATTATACAGGATACCAACTGACACCTGAATTTCTTCTTGAAAATCCATACAGTGTTACCTTTACAAAAAGTTACCTAAAGAAAAGGCCAATAAAATTCCATTAATCAGATAATAACTTGTAATTCACCTGAAACCATCAGATGCCCCCGGCCCACCAAAGAACCTGCACCACACCGACGCCGAGAAGACCGAGGTGTGGCTGGAGTGGGAGTGGCCTGACCGCACCGGAGGAAGTGACATCACCGGCTTCATCGTGGAGCACCAGGAAGAGGGCCAAGCCGACTGGGTCCCCTTCAAGACCGTCAGCAACAACCACGCCCACGTCACCGGCCTGGTGGAGGGCAAGACCTACCGCTTCCGGGTCAAGGCCCAGAACGCCATCGGCGTGAGCCGTCCGGACACCAGCGTTCCCGTCACCTGTCAGGAGAAGACGCGTAAGTTCTTCTGTCATGAGCACTGCTAGAACATGAAGATGTTTAACCTACCTATGAGATGCTTAGTCCCCGGGGCTTCCTCAACATTGCACGATGTTATGATATTTAAGATAAATAAAATACTAGGAAAACAAACTAAGTAATGGTCGTTTTTTGGTTTTCTTTTACTTTAAGGCAGAGGAGGTTTTGAGATTTTCTCTCGCACAAAGTGTAGATTTGATGTGCTTTTACAATTAATAACATCATTCATACCTAAATATTGAATTCTCATCTAAAAAATAATAATAAAAAAACTATTGAAAGCATTAAGGTCAGGTCATCAGGTTGTTGAAACAGTCGTTCTCGTTATCTCTTTCCAGTGCCACCCACCATCGAAGTAGACGTGAAGCTGATTGAGGGCCTGGTGTTGAAAGCAGGCGGCACCATCCTGCTCCCGGCCAAGATGACCGGCATACCCACCCCCACCGCCAAGTGGCTCAGCGACGGCAAAGAGATCCTGTCCGAAGGTCGCAACAAAATCGAGACCGCCGGCTCCTCCACCGTCCTGACCATCCCGGAGTGTGTGAGAGGAGACACTGGGGAGTACCTCCTCACTGTGTCCAACCCCGCCGGCAGCAAGACCGTTGCTCTGCACGTCACCGTTCTGGACGTACCGAGTGCACCCGTTGGACCCGTAAACATCTTGGAGGTCACACCCGAACACATGGTTATCCAGTGGAGGGCGCCCAAGGACGACGGAGGCGCTCCCATCGCTAACTATGTGGTGGAGAAGAAGGACGTTAAGAAGCCGTGGGAGCCCTGGTCTGTTGTCAGCTCCGGCGGCGTTAGCACCAAGGCCAAGGTGTCACGGCTGGAGAAGGGTCGCGAGTACATCGTGCGCATCCGCGCTGAGAACAAGATCGGCATTGGAGCCGGGCTTGAGAGTCCTCCTACGATAGCGAAACACATGTTCAATCCCCCAGGCCCCCCAGGCCCGCCGGAGTGCTCTGACGTCACGGAAAATGCTGTGACGTTGTCATGGGAGCTGCCTGAACATGACGGAGGAAGCCCCATTAGCGGCTACGTCATTGAGCGCAGAGAGATGACGGGTAAGTGGATCCGTGTCAACAAAACCCCCGTTCTGGACCTAAGATACAGAGTCTCGGGCCTGTTTGAAGGCAACAGCTACGAATTCCGAGTGTTCGCTGAGAACATCGCTGGGATCAGTCCGCCATCACCCATCTCGGACCCGGTTAAGGCTACACGTGCCCTCACCAAACCCGGACCCCCTGGCAGCCCCAAATTGAAGGACTGGAGCAAGGCATATGCTGACATCTGCTGGACCAAGCCAATCAGAGATGGAGGCAGCCCCATTCTGGGCTATGTGGTTGAGGCCCAGAAATCCGGCAGTGCCCAGTGGGATAGAATCAACAAAGACCTCATCAAGATTTGTGCCTACAGAGTGCCAGGCCTCATTGAGGGAATGGAGTACAGGTTCCGCATCAGAGCCACCAACAAGATTGGAGACAGTGAACCCAGGGAGATGAGCCAGACTGTGCTGGCCAAGGACATTCTGGTGCCCCCAGAGGTGGTGGTGGACGTGTCCTGCCGCGATTCTTTGACCATCAGGGCTGGCCAGATCATCAGCCTGATCACCAGGGTGAAGGGCAGACCCGACCCAGAGATCACGTGGACCAAGGATGCTAGAGCCCTGAGCAGAGACAAGCGCACTGAGATGAACAACAACTATCCCTTGTGTGAGTTGGTCATCTCTGATGCCCTCAGGTCAGACTACGGTAAATACGCCATTTCTGCCAAGAACAGCAGTGGACAGGCGCAAGCCACCATTGTTGTCAATGTACTAGACATTCCAGGGGCTTGCCAGAACCTGAAGGTTGCCTACGTGACCAAGAACTCCTGCATGGTATCCTGGGAAAACCCTGAAGACAATGGTGGCACTGAGATCACGCAGTATATTATTGAGTGTCGTCAGCCCAGCCAGAGAGGATGGACTGTGGTCTCCAATGACTGCACCAAGCGTCTGATGAAGGCCCCTCTCACTGAGAGCTGTGAGTACTTCTTCCGTGTTAGTGCAGAGAATAAGATCGGTGCCGGTCCAACCACTGAGACCAAAACACCTGTGCTGGCCGTTGACCCAGTTGAGAAGCCTGGTGAACCAATTGACTTCCATATCGCTGAGATTGGCAAGACCTTCTGCTTCCTCAAGTGGAAGAAACCAGACTATGATGGAGGTAGTCGTAACATAGCCTACCACGTGGAGAAGAAACCCAAGGAGGCCGAGGACTGGGAGAGACTGCACAAGGGAGCCATTAAAGAGACATTCTTCATGGCTGACAGGTGCATTGAGAACCAGATCTACCAATTCAGGGTCCAGACTAAGAACGAGGGAGGCGAGAGCAACTGGGTGACCACAGCTGAAGTCCTGGTTAAGGAGGAGCTGGTAGAGCCTCAGGTAAAGATCATACTGGATGGAACCCTGGTGGTAAAGGCTGGAGACTCCATCCCTATCGAGGCCACAGTCAAGGGTAAACCCCAGCCGGACATAAAGTGGTCAAGGGATGACAGCACAGAAGAGATCAGAAGAAGCCCCAGGCTTCAGACAGAGACAGGTGCCGACTTCTCCAAGCTGCTTCTCACCGGTGCCAGGCGCACTGACAGTGGCAAATACGTTATTACAGCCACTAACGGTGCAGGAACCTGCTCAGCTGCCGCTAAGGTCAACGTGCTGGACAGACCCGGACCAATCAGTGACCTCAAGGTGTCTGGCATCACTGTCGACAGGTGCCACTTGGACTGGAATGTGCCCGAGGACGATGGCGGGTGTGAGATCTACAACTACATCATTGAGAAGTGTGAGACCAAAAGGGGAGTTTGGTCGGTCCACTCCAACGCCGTCATCACCAACAAAGCTAACGTCACGCGCCTTATTGAGGGCAACGAGTACATCTTCAGGGTCCGCGCTGAAAACAAGATGGGACCTGGGCCCGCGGAGCAGAGTGAGGCCATTGTTGCCGGAACCCAGTTCAGCGTCCCAGGCGCTTCGGAGGCACCCGAGGTCACAAAGATCGCCAAGGAGGAGATGACTGTCGCATGGTCCGAGCCCGAGAGAGACGGGGGCAAGCCGATCACGGGCTACCTCCTGGAGAAGAAGGAGGAGCACGCCGTAAGGTGGTCTCCGGTAAACAAGGATCCGATCCCCGGTTGCCGCCTGACCGTCACCGGACTCCTGCCTCTGCATGAGTACCAGTACAGAGTCAAGGCTGTCAACGAGATTGGAGTCGGCAGTGCCAGCAAGCCGTCGCGCACCATCACCGCCAAGGACGCCATTGGTATGTAAAGAAGTTATTACATTTGCGTTGTGATAACACTGTGTAGCCTCAGGATGAACTAAGGAACTGTTCAACTATTTACCTGTTTATCACAAACTGTAGCCCCTGTGTATCCCAGTACTGTGTTAACAGACTCACACACACACACACTTTGTCTGCCCGTTCCGCAGAGGTTCCCGCTCCTCCCACCAATATGAAGGTTCTGGACAGCAGCAAGTCCACCATCACCTTGGGTTGGACCAAGCCAGTGTCTGACGGCGGGGCTCCCCTCATCGGCTATGTGGTGGAGATGAGGGTGAGGGGAAGCGCCAAGAAGGGCGACGACGGCTGGAAGAGGTGCAACGTGGCGGCCCAGCTGGTGGTGTGTGAGTTCACCGTCACAAGCCTGGACGACAAGCTGGAGTACGAGTTCAGGGTGTCGGCTCAGAACCAGGTGGGCATGAGCCCGCCCTGCAACATGGAGGGCGTGGTGATGCCTAAAGAGATTCTAGGTGAGCCACCACAACCACAACAGACACCAGATACACAGATACATGGGATTGTATGTACAGTATATATATTTCTATCAATTTTATTGTTTTCCCCTCAACAGAGGCTCCTGAGATCGACATTGATGCCAACCTGAAGCAGGGCCTGACGGTGCGTGCCGGCTGCCCCATCAGGCTGTGCGCCACCATCAGAGGCCGACCGCCTCCCAAGGTCACCTGGAGGAGGATGGGCATCGACAACGTCGTGAGGAAGGGCCACGTGGACCTCATCGACACCATGACCTTCCTGGTCATACCCGACAGCACCCGCGACGACTCCGGCAAATACTGCCTGACTCTGCAGAGTGCTGCTGGAGAGAAGGCCGTGTTCGTGAACGTCAAGGTTCTGGGTATGTTGTCAGCTTGTGTCTTCAGCTCAATAGTTCATCATTTGTTCCTTGTTTGTATTCTAGACCAATTTAGCAGGCAGAAATAGACCCAGTAAGCCAAACCTGTAAATATTCTATTATCTGTAGACACCCCTGGGCCTGTGATGAACCTGGAGGCAGCAGACATCAAGCAGACAACCGCCATGCTGACGTGGGCCCCCCCAGAGGTTGACGGCGGCAGCGAGCTCACGCACTATGTCGTGGAGAAGCGTGAGATCGACCGCAAGACATGGGCGACCGTCAAGGGCGAGGTGGAGCTAGACAAGATTCCCTTCAAGGTCACCGGCCTGATGCCGGGTACAGAGTACTACTTCAGAGTGACGGCTGTCAACCAGTATGGTCCCGGAGTGCCGAGAGTCTCACCAACGTCCTACTTGGCTTCTGACCCCATTAGTATGTACTGTTCCTTCTCAGTCACCTCTCTTTTGGAGGTTGACACGTTGCTGCGTTGTGTGTTTATATTAGGAATGCCAAATTACACTGTGAAATCAAATCTCTCTTATTTGTTGTCGTTGTAGGATTCACTGCAACTAAGATCTAGATTGTGACATTACCATGGCTAAAAACTGGATGTCAGAAAAATAACCTCTTCTTCCTGTAGGCAAACCTGACCCCTGTGAGAGGATTGAGGTTCTGGAGATCACCAAGAACAGTGCTACAGTGGGCTGGGTGAGGCCCATGAGGGACGGAGGAGCCAAGATCGATGGCTACGTAATTGAATATGTGGAGGTCAAGGCTCCGCCAGAGCCCCCAGCGCCTGTGGAGGTTTGTTATGGGAGTGTGTTCACCTACAATATGAATCTCCCATGTTAGTGGTGCAGGCCACTGATCTTTTGTATGCTCCCAAAAAGGTACCAGAAGGAGAGGAGCCTCCTCCACCTGCACCAGAGCCAGTTGTGGTGGAGGAGGAGGAGGAGGAGGAGAAGGAGAAGGAGGTATGGAACGCCTACACCACAGTAAAGGGTCTGAGCATCGCCATCAGCGGCCTGAAGGAGGGCAAGAGGTACAAGTTCAGGGTGGCAGCCAAGAATGTGATGGGATGCAGCTCCTTCACCGAGACCAGGGAACCCTGCGAGATCAAGGAGCAGATGTGTAAGTCACGGGAACAAAGGATGGAGTGATGGATGGATGGATGGAAAGCAATAACTGCCATTTCCTGCAATAACTGCCATTTCCTGCTTCACAGTGGAGCCTAAGATCGTCATGCCCGAAACGATGAGTGCAAAGGCAGGAGCCAAGCTCAGGGTGGAGGCGGTGGTCTCCGGAAAACCACCCCCGACCTGCAAGTGGATGCGGGGCGAGGAGACTGTGGTGTCGTCCAGCCGCCTGGCGGTGCACAAGTCGGCCAACCTGTGTGTCCTGATCATCAAGGACGTGTCGAGGACCGATAGCGGGGAGTACAGCCTGGTGGCCGAGAACAGCTCCGGCAAGGTGGACCAGTCCATGAAGATCATCATCAGAGGTCAGGGTTGTCAACAACACCTTAGCACATAATGACCAATACACGTCCCTTGCTGAACTGAGCTCTTCCACCATTCTGTTTGGTTGCACATCCAACATGCGGAAAACGGTTGGACGATAGCACATCACGCCTAATTATACACTTTAAATGCAGTGTTAAATAGAACTTCCTTTCAGGTGTGGTTTTATTATAACGTTGAGTAGGATTTCTTTACTTTCTAATAATAATAATAATTTGACCAAATAAACCAGGGAACTAATTGATCAACCTACAAAAAGTATTTTCCGCCATCTAGTGGTCACTAGAGGTATTTGCCATAACCTGGGCCCTCTGGCTGTGTTGCAGACATCCCAGGGCCTCCCGAGGGACCGGTGGAGATCAGCGACATCGACTCGGACGCCTGCTCGCTCACCTGGAACAAGCCGCTGGAGGACGGCGGCAGCAGCATCACCAACTACGTGGTGGAGAAGAGCGACCTCAGCCGGGGAGACTGGGTGAATGCCGTGTCCTCCTGCGGGAAGACGGGCTGCCGCCTGGGCAAGCTCATCCCCGGCAAGGAGTATGTGTTCCGCATCCGCGCGGAGAACCGCTTCGGCATCTCCGATCCCGTCCAGTCAGAACGGATGGTCGCCAAGTTCCCCTTCGGTGCGTTACAGAATATAGCATATTCTATACTTTATTCTATAGTACCTTTCAGTATGGGTCACAGAGTGCTACACATCAATACATTAAAACTATTACAACACAACAAACGTGACATGATCACAATAAAACAATAGAATCAAATATAATTTTAAGTCAAATTTCGACTTCACACAACTAAATATTGTAAATATTAATATTTGTGAAATAGAAAAAAAGTCTCCTGAATATAAAATCAGTGATGATTAAATCGTATTAATTATGAATCATCTGTTGATATTGAACAGACGTTCCAGGCGAACCACTCAACTGTCGCATCAACAAGACCAACAAGGACTGCATGTTCGTGGCCTGGGACAAGCCAGAGAGTGACGGGGGAAGCCCCATCACGGGCTACTACATTGAGCGCAAGGAGCGGAACAGCCTGCTGTGGGTGAAGGCCAACGACACCGTGGTGCGCTCCACCGAGTACCCGTGCGCCGGCCTCATCGAGGGCTTGGAGTACACCTTCAGGGTGTCGGCTATCAACCGCGCCGGCCAGGGCAAGGCAAGCAAGAAGACGGACTTTGTCACCGCCAGGACACCTGTCGGTATGTTTACCGGCAACATCCATGTATCCACCATGATTGGATTAGTCTGTACTTTAATTTATATAGGAATAAATTAAACATGTTTATATATACGTTTATATAAGTACTTTAAACTTTCAAATATCTTTTCAGGTAATGAACGATAAAGAAATCCCTACATCTTTACAATACAAATATATATAACCCCAAAATGACCAAAAACTGTTATTGACCTCTGGTCTCCGCTGGTCCATTCAGACACGCCCGGCAAACCCGACATTCTGGACGTGACCAAGAACTCGGTGACGCTGGTGTGGACGCGTCCCAAAAATGACGGCGGCAGCAAGATCGTGGGCTACTACGTGGAGTGTGCGCGGGTACCCGGGGACGCCTGGCTGCGCTGCAACACCAGCAGCCAGAACTGCCCCAGGGAGGAGTACACGGTCACAGGCCTGGAGAGGGATCTGCAGTACCAGTTCAGGGTCACCGCCAAGACCGCCGTCAACCTCAGCAAAGCCTCCGAGCCCACAGACCCGGTCCTGGTTTGCGCTGAGAAGGGTGAGATATATAAATATATATTGATATCGATATTTTAATTTTTTGTATTTTTTTGTAATCATAATTTAAAAATGTCATTAAATTGAACATTGATTAATTGCATATTTAGCCTCTGCAAGTCTGAATAGCTTGCAGAGGGAACAAGAACGAGGCTCTTAACTCATCGCTCCTGTGAACTGCAGTGCCGCCGAGAGTGGAGATCAGTGCCAAGATGCAGAAGGGCATCACAGTGAAGTGTGGCGCCAGCGTGCTCCTGGAGGCTGAGGTGTTCGGCAAGCCCATGCCCAGGGTAACCTGGAAGAGAGGGGACGACAGCCTCAAGTCGGGCGAGGGCCAGGCCATCACCCAGAACAGACACCAGTTCAAGCTGGAGATGGCGGGCGTCACCAAGGAACACACGGCCACCTACATCATCCTGGCAGAGAACGCCAGTGGCTCCAAGACGGTGGAGGTCGAGGTGAAGGTCCTAGGTGAGATGTACTTTGCCTTCTCTGTACTAGATGTACTAGTAATAGATGTACTATGCATGTACTAGTCCATGACCACTCCCTCTACAGTAAGGACGTCTATACGTATCCCTACTAATTACCAGCTATTTAGAGTTTATTGGTAGTTAGATCAATGTGAATCTGAGTCATTATTAGTCCCTGTTTGACGTTTCTGACCTCCAGTCCTTCATCTTGTCCCCTCAGACGTCCCCGGACCCCCTGCCAGTGTCAAATACAGCGAGGTATTCGCTACCAGCATCAAAGTGTTTTGGGAGCCTCCACTGAAAGATGGCGGTGCTCCCATCACCAACTACATTGTGGACAAACGCGAGACCAGCAGAGCTAACTGGGCTCAGGTGGCAGCTAAAATCAAGGGTGACATCCAGGAGTTCACGGTTGACAAGCTGATCGAGGGGCGCGAGTACCAGTTCCGTATCCGTGCTGAGAACACCTGGGGAGTTGGAGAGGCCTTTATCACCAGCCCCGTCATCGCCAGCAATCCTTACAGTGAGTCCGTCCCCTTCAGAGCAGAGTGGAATATACAGTACAATATGTGGAGTCAGCAAGCAGTGAGGAGAAGCGCTGTAGAAAAAGCTGCAAAAAATGTTCAAATTCAAGCAGCATTTATCCCCACTTATCCCCAAATTACAATTACAATTACAATTAGCTCATTTAGCAGACGCTTTCATCCAAAGCGAATTACCTGATGCTATTACATGGAGCAGGTAGGGGTTAGGCATCTTGATCAAGGATACGTACAGGTAGGCCAACACTGGGGCTTGAACCCATGACCTTGGGAGTCCAACACCCAGACCTCTAGACTATCCTGCCCCCACCCAAAGGTGCCCTAAAGACAAATCACAAATGAACACTTTCATTTAATTTAGGTTAGTCAGGCAGCAGTAGTGTTGGTTAATGTGCACTGTAGAAATCGTAACACTCCAGTATTATTATCTTTACGAAGACGTCACTTGGTAAAGCTTGAACCCTTAAAACCACGTGTAATTATAATTGTTAGCTGTTCCTGGCCCGTGCGAGGCCCCGGTGATCACCAACGTCACCAAGGACCGCATGACTGTGAGCTGGAAGGAGCCTGCAGATGACGGCAAGTCCACCATCCTGGGCTATCTCCTTGAGAAGAAGGAGACCAAAGAGATTACCTGGGGCAAGTTGAACAGGAAGCCCGTGATGGACAGGACCATGGAGGTGACCAACCTGACCGAGGGAGTCGAGTACGACTTTAGGGTCACCGCCGTCAACCAGGCCGGACCGGGCAAAGCCAGCGAGCCCTCTGCCGCCACCTACGCACTGGATCCCATCGGTGTGCATTTCTTTCTATGCTGTATCTATTGATTAGATAAGGTACGCACCTCAACCTGACCGGTGTGTGTGTGTGTGTGTGTGCGTGCCACAGCTCCTCCTGGCCCGGTGGTGAACCCCAGTGTCACGGACACCACCCACAGCACCATCAGCCTGACCTGGACAGCCCCCAGCAACAACGGAGGCAGCCCCATCCTGGGTTACCTGGTGGAGTGCAAGAGGACGGACTCCACGGACTGGATCCGCTGCAATGTGCCCAAGAACCTGCAGGACACCAACTACACCATCCAAAACCTCATTGACAAGTCAGAGTACCAGTGTCGCATCACCGCCCTTAACAAGGTGGGCTTCAGCGAGCCATGTGAGGTGCCCGGCAAGCACGTCGTCAAGGACATCTTTGGTATGTTGGATATATATGTCATCAGCTGTACATGTACAACATCTATGGCATTGACTGTAGGCTTTTTTTTATTGTTTTATTTTTTTTTAACAACTGACATCAGGGGACATGATTGATTATTTAGACCAGATCTGATCGCAGTTTACATTGAAACTAGAACACAGTAACAGAGGTTATACTTCTGTGTATGCACAGTTCCTCCAGAGGCGGAGCTGAGCGCGGAGCTGAAGGACGTGTTGGAGCTGAAGGCAGGAGCCACTATGAAGCTACAGGCTACTATCAAGGGCCGTCCTACTCCCAGGATCATTTGGGCCAAGATGAACACTAACATCAAGGACAGGCAGGGCATCATCATCAAGTCCAGCAACACAGACACCATGGTGCTTGTGGAGAGTGTCAACCGATACGATGCCGGCAAATACATCCTAAATCTGGAGAGTGTTTCTGGCATGAAGATGTACACCATCATTGTCAAGGTTTTTGGTAAGGAACAGGTTCATTCGTGTATTTATTTAGGTCCATGTCGTGTTAAACCAAAGGTCACTGGATAGTGACTTCATGTTTGTGTGTGTGTGTTCTCTCCAGACACTCCTGGACCACCTGCCAACCTGATGGTTAAGGAGACTACAAAGGACAGTTGCTCTATCTTCTGGGATGCCCCACTTATCAACGGAGGCTATGAGGTCACTCACTACATTGTGGAGAAACGGGATTCTGAGAGGAAGGCATGGTCCATCATCTCTGACAACTGCACCAAGACCTCCTTCAAGGTGGCAGACCTGGAGGCTGGAAGGAGCTACTGCTTCAGGGTGTCTGCCGTCAATGAGCTGGGCGTGGGAGAGTCCTGTGAGACCGCTGATTCAGTTCGTGCCTCTGGTGGGTGCAGGGATGAGTTTTAGTTTAGATCAAAGTTTTTTTATATTATTATTATGTACAACCTTTGGTTGTACTTAGTATTGGAATATTTTAAACCCAAAAAAGAAGAAATAGAACCTTTGTTGTATGTACGGGATAGGACAGTGGCAGATATACTAGAGCAGGGAAAGTGGTGTGATACCTATCAGGCAGTGACAATGAAAGTCAAACAAAGAACTTAAAAAACATATAGTGCAGTCCTGTCTCATGACCAGAGTGGCCGTCAATGTGCCATGGTTTAACTTAAAATTGAACTAACTTGAAACAATAAAATTATTGAATTGGCCGTGAAACAAACGGTGTGCGGTGGATCAATCATGATATGACCTTTTCCAGAGGAGCCAGGGCCTGTGATGGACTTCAAGACTCTGCTGATCACCAAGGACTCCTGCACTCTGAGCTGGAAGAAACCCATGACCGACGGAGGCAGCCGCATCACCTGCTACGTCCTGGAGGTCCTCAACGGAGAAGACAAGTACAAAGAGCTGATGAGGTCCAAGAACATGCAGTACAGCGCCAAAGACCTGGTAGAGGGTCGTGAGTACAACTACAGGGTGAAGGCCGTCAACGACACAGGAGAGAGTGCCACCAAGGAGCTCACAGTGGTTGCCAAGGATCAGATCAGTAAGACACTAGATCCCACACCTTTTGTGTCATTTAAAAATGGAGTGAAGTGTAAACAATTGACTGTAATTAAAACATGTTACATACAGTACATGTACATACAGCCCACTTTACGGGTTTGGTCGTTTTCGTCCACGCAGTTCATCCCACCTGTGACCTGCGTGAGCTGCCCAATATGTGCTATATTGCTAAGGAGGGCAGCACGGTGCGTCTGAAGATCCCTATCATCGGCAAGCCTACGCCCAAGGTCTCCTGGAAGAAGGGAGACGATGAGGACCTGACAGACACTGGAAGAGTCTGCGCAGAGTCTTCCTCCGTCAACACCACTCTGCTGATCAGAGACTGCCAGAGGAGCGATGCCTCCAAATACACAATCACCCTGAGAAACAGTGCAGGAAGCAAGGAGTCCACTATCTTCATTAGGTAAACATAGTAGCACTCAGGGGCTACTTGAGGGCGATTCACCCAATTAGTAAATGATCTTCACTTTCTTAAATAGGAGTAAAATAATAAAGCAATAATTGTCTTTCAGGGTGGTAGGCAAACCCGGCATCCCTGTTCAGCCAATCAAGTTCAAGGATGTGACCGCTGACGGTGCCACGTTGAAGTGGGGTGCCCCCAAGGACGATGGTGGCTCAGAGATCACCAACTATATCCTGGAGAAGAGGGACTTCATCACCAACATGTGGGTGACGGTCTCTTCGTCTGTGGAAAGCAACAGCATGAGGGTGACAGGCCTCCACGAGGGAACAGAGTACATCTTCAGAGTCTGTGCTGAAAACAAGTATGGTGTCGGAGAGGGACTCAAGTCTGAGCCCATTGTGGCCAAGCATCCATTCAGTAAGTGTCTTGAGCATCCGAATGGAATTCCTAAAAATAAAGCAGATAAAGTCTCTGATGCCATCATGTTTCTCCACAGATGTTCCAGATGCTCCACCTCCACCTCAGATGATGAGCATGCGCCATGACTCTGCCTACCTGGCCTGGGTCGACCCCAAGAAGACTGGAGGCTCTCCAATCACCGGTACTGTCACATAGCAAACTCAGACTGATGACAGGCCAATGCAAACAAACTCAGAACTGTATTGTAAAATACAAAGCAGTTCCTCCTATTCTGTAGACTGAATTACAGGACTTGTTACATTCATTAGAAAAAGTTAATGTTTCAGTATGTGTTGCTTGGTTTGGTTTAAGACACATCTCCACTGCTGTTGCCTACAGGCTACCATGTTGAGTTTAAGGAGAGGAACAGCATGTTGTGGAAGAGGGCCAGCCAGACTGCCCTAATGATGAGGGAACACAAAGTGACTGGACTGACCGAGGGACTGGAGTATGAGTTCAGAGTCATGGCCATCAATCTGGCTGGCATCGGCAGACCGAGTGCCCCCACCGACCCACATGTGGCCTTGGACCCTATCGGTAAATTATTATTGATGATGGGTTTGGAACAGAGGGATTGTAGAAGTTGGAAATTGGGACTATTTAGGGAACACTGGTTGTTTATGTGCTATTGAAGTGATGATTAACTAGGGGGAAACCGGCATACTATTGTGATGTTCTCTCTAGTTACATTGCTGCATTGCCTGTGTGTCCTCAGATGCCCCCGGTAGACCAGATGTAATCAGCATCACAAGGAGCACTGTGACTCTGCAGTGGACGGAGCCAACATTTGACGGTGGCCACAGGCTGACTGGCTACATTGTTGAGAGGCGTGACCTGCCCTCCAAGATCTGGGTGAAGGCCAACAACATCAATGTGGTGGAGCCCGCCTTCACTGTAAAGGATCTGCAGGAGGGCTGCAAGTATGAATTCAGAATCAGGGCTAAGAATTCTGCTGGCGCCCTCAGCCCGCCCTCTGAGCAGACCGACACTCTGATCTGCAGGGATGAATATGGTGAGACAATGAATTATAATTAGCAATATAAAATAATGTTAGACACTACTTTAAGTTAAATAGTTGATTGACTAGAAAATATCACTGACACATCTAAAATAACAATTCTATTGAATGTCACAGAGTGCTACTAAATTTTTCATTTCAAGTGCCTTGGTGATGTATTCGATACTTAATTCCGCTTGTGTCCAACAGTGTCACCAACTATCATCATTGACTCTCAAGTCATGGAGGGTCTGACTGTCCGGGCTGGTGACACTATTGCCATCACTGCCACCAGCATCCTGGGCAAACCTACACCGACCTCATGCTGGTCAAAGGGAGGAAAGTACTTCAAGCCCTCTGACATTGTCCAGATCGAAGCCACCCCCACCTCCTCCACGCTGTCCATCAAGTACGCCAGCAGAAAGGACTCTGGAGAGTATACCATCACTGCCACAAATCCCTTCGGTGTGAAGGAGGAGAATGTCAAGGTGAAGGTCTTAGATGTCCCAAGTTCTCCTGGTCCTATTGAGGCTAGTGGTGTCTCTTCAGAGAAGGTGACCTTGACCTGGGCCGCTCCCACTGAAGATGGAGGCTCTCCTATTAAGTACTACTCTCTGGAGAAAAGGGAGACCAGCCGTCTCCTCTGGACCATCCTGAAAAAGAAGGTGATCAACTGTCACTTTGTGGCCAACAAGCTCATCCAGGGCAATGAGTACTTCTTCAGAGTCTCTGCGGTCAACCAGTATGGTGCCAGTGAGCCATCTAACTCTGATGCGGTCAAGATGGTTGATAAATATGGTGTGTACATTGTTTTTTGTTTTTTTTTAAACATTACTTGTTTCTTTTGTCACAGCAATATGAGACAAATACTGTATTTCCATAAAAATCCCCAAAACTCTATAAACTATTTTATTACATTTTAATGAATAAGGTTTTATAGCCGTTGTTTCTTCTTTATACATAGGTCCTCCTGGTCCACCCTCTAAGCCAGAGGTTGAGAATGTTGGTGGAACTTCTGTCACTCTGACCTGGAGAAGACCAGCTGAGGATGGAGGAAGTGACATCATAGGCTACTGTGTTGAGAAGAAAGAGAGAAAAGGGTTGAGATGGGTCCGAGCATCCAAGAAGTCCATTGCTGAACTGAGTTATGAAGTCAAGAATCTCAATAAGGCCGTTGAGTATGAATTCCGTGTCCTTGCTGAGAATAAAGCTGGATTTGGAGAACCAAGCGAACCATCTATGCCAGTCACAACTAAAGTTGTTGCCTGTGAGTAAAATGGAATTTGTGCAAACATATTATGGTCTGTGTATTTCATCCCTTGTATTGATATATTTTGTTTATATGCCTCTCTTTTAGATGTACCAGGACCTCCTGTCAACCCGAGAGTTACAGACACAACCAACACTACTGCCACTTTGAACTGGGGAAAACCCCTTGAGGATGGTGGACTTGAGGTCACTGGATACCTGATTGAGCACAAGAAGGAAGAAACAGAGGAATGGGTAAAGGACACCCCATCTTCTCCACTGAGGATCACAGAGTTTGTCGTCCCCGGATTGGAAACTGGAGTGAAATACTACTTTAGAATCAGTGCTGTGAATGCTGAAGGCGCGGGAGAACCTGCTGAAACCCAGGAACTTGTTGAGATTGTGGAGCGTGCGGCAGAGCCTGATCTGGAGCTCGATGTTGAGCTGAGGAGAACCCTGGTCGTCAGGGCTGGCTGCTCCATCCGCCTGTTTGTGCCCATCAAGGGACGTCCTGCCCCATCAGTAACCTGGACCAAGGAGGAAGGCCCGGTCCCACGTGCCGTCATCGACAGCACAGAGTCTTTTACACTGCTGATCATTCCTAACAGCGGCAGAATTGATGCTGGCAAATATGAGCTCACCCTTGAAAATTCAGCAGGAAAGAAGACTGCATGTGTCAATGTGAGAGTTCTGGACACACCTGGGCCTCCGGTTAACTTGAAGCCAGTTAAGATTGACAAAGAAAGCATTACTCTTCAGTGGGAAATGCCCCTCATCGATGGTGGAGCCAAGATCACCAACTACATTATTGAGAAGAGAGAATCAACACGCAAGGCTTATGCTACCACTATCTCAAAATGCCCAACCACTTCAGCAAAGATTGTTGAGCTGGGTGAGGGCTGTGAGTACTATTTCAGGGTGTCTGCTGAAAATGAATACGGCATTGGTGAGGCAGTTGAAACCTCCGATCCTATTCGTGCATCCCAGGCACCTAGCTCTCCAGAGAGCATCATCCCAACTGATATCACGAAGAACACTGTGAGTCTGGCATGGACTAAACCCAGGCACGACGGTGGAAGCAGGATCACTGGATATGTACTTGAAGCCCAGAAGAAGGGAACTGATCAGTGGGCCCATGTAACGACTGTCAAGACAATGGACTTCACCGTGAAGAATCTCAATGAGAATGAGGAGTACATCTTCCGTGTCATGGCCGCCAACCAGTCTGGCAGAAGTGCTCCACGTGAGGGCAAGCCAATTGTTATCAAGGAGTCCAGTTCCTTGCCTGAGTTTGACCTGCGTGGTGTGTGCCAGAAAACTGTGATAGCCAAGGCAGGAGATGACATCAAGGTTGAGATTCCAGTTATGGGACGTCCCAGACCAACTGTTTCCTGGCAGAAGGATGGTGGAACCCTGAAGTTCACTAATAGGACCAATGTGGAGAGTACTGCTGCAACTGTTATCTTAACCATCAGTGAATGCAACAGAGCAGACAGTGGCACTTACACCATGACAGGAAAGAACATTATTGGCTCTGTGACAGACAATATCTTTGTCAAAGTACATGATGTTCCTGGGCCACCCAAGGGTCCAATTAAGATTGTGGAGATATCCCGTACGTATTGTGTCTTTGCATGGGACACTCCTGATAACGATGGAGGTTTGCCGATTAACAATTATGTAGTTGAGATCAGGGATACCACTACCCAGACATGGACCGAACTCTCTTCCACTGTCATCCGCACTGTGTTCAAAGCCATTCGTCTCACTACTGGATCAGAATATCAGTTCAGAGTTAAGGCTAAGAACAGATATGGTGTTGGACCTTCAATCACCTCAGAATCAGTGGTGGCTGCTTTTCCGTTCAAGGCCCCTGGACCCCCTGGTACGCCCAAGGTTATTGCATTCAGCAAGGACACAATGACAATTAGCTGGAATGAGCCGGTGGCTGATGGTGGAAATGAGGTGATTGGATACCACATTGAAAGGAAAGAGAGAAGTAGCATAATGTGGCAGAAGTTAAGTAAAAGCATAGTAAAAGGAAACATCTTCAAATCTACTGGACTTGAAGATGGAGTAGCCTATGAGTTCCGTGTCTTGGCTGAAAACATGGCTGGAATTGGAAAGCCCAGCAAGGCCTCAGAGGCAATGATGGCCTTGGACCCTGTCGACCCACCAGGTCAGCCTGTACCTGTTTTTGTCAACAAGAATGCCATCACTATACAGTGGGCCAAGCCTGAATATGATGGCGGCTTTAAGATCACTGGCTACACAGTGGAAAAGAGAGACCTGCCTGCTGGGCGCTGGATGAGAGCAAACTTTACCAACATTATTGAAACCACATTCACTGTTAGCGGACTAACTCAGGATGCTTCCTATGAGTTCCATGTGCTTGCAAGAAACTCAGCTGGTGCGGTCAGCGAGCCTTCTGACACATCCGATCCAATCATCTGTAAGGATGACGTTGTTGAGCCACGTATTATGGTTGATGCCATCTTTAAGGATGTTGTCCTACTGAAGGCCGGCGAGAACTTCAAGCTTGAGGCTGACATTGCTGGTCAACCAATCCCATCTATGGTTTGGACTAAGAATGGAAAGGAAATTGAAAACACAATGAAACTAGAGGTTAGGTTTACTGACCTTACAACAATCCTAATAAACAAGGACTCCGTTAGAACAGATGGAGGGGAATTTATATTGACTGCTGCTAATGTTGGTGGATTTGCTAAACACATCTTCAACGTCAAAGTGCTTGACAGGCCTGGACCACCAGGTGGACCTCTTAAAGTGTCTGAAGTCACAGCTGATAACTGTGTTCTAACATGGACCCCACCTGCAGATGATGGTGGCGCCAAGATCGAAGGCTATGTCATTGAGAAACGTGAGTCAAGCAGATTAGCATGGACCAATGTGGTTGCAGAACTCCAGGGCACAACGTACAAGGTGACCAAGCTGCTCAAAGGAAATGAATACATCTTCAGGGTAATGGCAGTGAACAAGTATGGAGTTGGGGAGACACTTGAGTCAGAGCCTACGATTGCAGACAACCCATACGTGCCTCCCGATCCTCCTCTCAATCCTGAAGTCACAGCTATCAGTAAGGATTCAATGTTTCTTATGTGGCAAGCTCCTAAGAGTGATGGAGGTAGCCCTATTAACAACTACAACATTGAGAGGAAGGACCGAATTGGCCTTCGCTGGGTCAAATGCAGCAAGAAAAAGGTCAAGGATCTGCAATTCAAGGCAACTGGTCTTGTTGTGGGACATGAGTATGAATTCAGAGTCATCGCTGAGAATGCTGCTGGCTTAAGTGCACCTAGTGCCTCCAGTCCATTCTACAAGGCCACTGACGCACTGTACCAGCCAGGGCCTCCATGCAACCCCAGAATCCTGGACACAACCAAGTCCTCCATCACTGTCGCCTGGAACAAACCTGTTTATGATGGTGGCTCTGACATCAGTGGTTACATTGTGGAAACCTGCATCCCATCTGAAAAAGAGGAAGAGGAAGAATGGACCATTGTGACACCCAAAGAAGGTCTGCTTGCCACCTCATTCACAATTATTAACCTTAAGGAGAACCAGGAATACAAGATTAACATATCCGCTATGAACAGTGAAGGTATTGGAGAGGCAGCATCTGTTCCTGGCAATGCAAAGGCTGAAGACAGGCTTCTCTCACCTGAGATTGACCTGGATGCAGAGCTTCGCAAAGTTGTGAACCTAAGAGCCTGCTGCACACTTAGACTGTTTGTGCCAATCAGAGGCAGACCAGCACCGGAGGCCAAATGGACAAAGGAGGATGGTGAGCCTATCGAGAGAGCGACAATTGAGAGCACAACATCATACACATCACTTATTGTTGACAACGTCAACAGATTTGACAGTGGAAAGTATAACCTCACCGTCGAAAACAGCTCTGGATCTAAAACCGTTACAGTTCAAGTCAGGGTACTGGATACACCAAGTGCCCCACAGAATCTAAAGATTAGTGCTGTCACAAAGGAATCAGTCACTCTCATTTGGGATCCGCCAGTAAATGATGGTGGAGTAAAGGTTAAGAACTACATTGTTGAAAAGCGTGAGTCCACTAAGAAAGCCTATGCTACAGTCAATGCTAACTGCCATAACACCACTTTCACAGTTGACCAGCTCCATGAAGGATTTAACTACTATTTCAGAGTTTTGGCTGAGAATGAATATGGCATTGGATTGCCTATTGAAACTGGTGAATCGGTCAAGGTATCTGAGAAACCACAGCCCCCAGGCAAAATCACTCTCAAGGACGTCACCAAGAACAGTGTCACCCTGTCCTGGGAAAAGCCAGAACACGATGGAGGCAGCAGAGTTGGCTGTTATGTTGTTGAGATCCAGCCCAAGGGTGTTGATAAGTGGAGCCAGTCTGTAATTGTAAAAGAAACAGAGGCTACTATCAGTGGACTCAATACAGGTGAAGAATACATGTTCCGTGTAGCAGCAAAGAATGAGAAGGGAGCTAGTGACCCACGCCAAATTGGTGTTCCTGTGATTGTCAAAGATCTTGTGATTGCTCCAGTTACTAAACTTCTGTTCAACACATTCAGTGTGAAGGCAGGAGAAGACCTAACAGTGGAAGTTCCATATGTAGCTCGTCCTAAAGCAGCTGTCTCCTGGGTAAAGAATGGTCAGCCTCTGAAGAGAACCACTAGAGTCAACTTTAGTGCTACGGATGCCATGCTGAGCCTCAACATTAAGGAGGCTGCTAAAGATGATGTTGGCCACTACCTCATCACTCTCAGCAACACAGCAGGGGAGACTACAGCGGACATCGGAATTGTTATTCTTGACAAACCAGGTCCACCAGGTGGTCCAGTGAAGGTGGAGGAAGTCACAGCTGACAGTGTTACCATCTCCTGGAACCTTCCAGAGTATGATGGTGGCTGCCCAATTAAACACTACATTGTGGAGAAGAGAGAAACATCCACAAGCAACTGGATAGTTGTATCTCCTAACCTCGCCAGAACTAAGGTCAAGGCTGGCAGGTTGAAGACTGGCTCTGAGTATCAGTTTAGAATCACAGCAGAGAACAGATATGGAAAGGGTTCACCTATAGTTTCAGAGTGTGTTGTGGCTCAGTATCCATATAAACTCCCAGGACCCCCAGGAACACCTTCAGTCGCTCAATCAAGCAAGGACAGCATGTTGGTGATATGGAATGAGCCAGTGATTGATGGTGGAAGCACTATTCTGGGATACCATCTTGAACGTAAAGAGAGAACTAGCATACTCTGGGTCAAACTGAACAAGTCTATTATCACTGACCAAACCTTTAAGACCACTGGTCTAGAAGCAGGAATGGAATACGAGTACAGAGTTTATGCTGAAAACATTGTTGGAACCGGCAAAGCAAGCAAGGTGTCTGAAGGTTGCATTGCCAGAGATCCTTGTGATCCTCCTGGCACCCCTGAGGCCACCAAGATAACTAAAGACTCTGTGACCATTGTTTGGACCAAGCCTGAGTATGATGGTGGTGCAAAGGTCACAGGCTATGTAGTGGAGAAGAAGGAGCTGCCAGAGGGCCGCTGGTTGAAGGCTAATTTCACTAATGTCATCGAGACTGAATATGTTGCCACGGGCCTGGTGGAGAACCAACAGTATGAGTTCCGTGTAATTGCTAGAAATGCTGCGGGTGTTTTCAGTGGCCCCTCCTACAGCACTGGTCCCATCACTGCCAAGGATGAAATTGAGCCACCTCGCGTCAGCATCGATCCAGAGTTCACAAAGTCTATTGTGATCAGCGCGGGAGACAACTTCAAAATCGATGCAGATGTTCATGGCAAACCATTGCCCTCTATCCACTGGATGATGGGAGAGCAGGAGCTTGGCAACACCATCCGTAGGGAAATTAAGAACACAAGCACACAGGCTTGTATCACTGTAAAGGAAGCTAAACTTGCTGATGGAGGCCAATACACACTACTACTGAGGAATGCAGGGGGAGAAAAGGCTGTGCAGGTTAATGTGGTTGTGCTGGATAAACCCGGGGAACCTCAGGGCCCTCTGGTTGTCACAAACATCACTAAAGATAGATGCTGCCTTGTCTGGAAACCACCACTGCAAGATGGTGGAAGCACAATTTCTCACTACATTGTGGAAAGGAGAGAGACAAGCAGACTGGTCTGGACTGTTGTTGAACCCAAAGTGGAGAATACTTGCCTGAAAATTACCAAGCTCCTAGAAGGGAATGAGTATATCTTCAAAGTCCGTGCTGTCAACCACTTTGGTGTCGGCACACCACTTGAGTCTTCTGCAGTGATAATTAAGGATCCATATATTCCCCCCGAATCACCCAAGGGATTAGAGATTTCAGATATTAGGAAGGATTCAATGGTTCTTACCTGGGAGGCACCCACCGGGGATGGAGGTAGCCCTATTACTGGATACATAATTGAGAAACATGACAAGGAGGGTGTGAGATGGACCAGATGCAACAGGAAGACAGTGACAGACTTGACATTCAAGGTCACTGGACTTATGGAAAGTCATAGTTATGAATTCAGAGTTGCAGCTGAGAATGTTGCTGGTGTTGGGGAAGCCAGCTCCCCAACTGTCTTCTACAGAGCACTGGATCCTATTTTCAGGCCAGGCCCACCTCATCACCCTAAAGTCACTGACACTGCCAAAACATCAGTATTCCTTTCATGGGGCAAGCCTGTTAATGATGGGGGCTGTGAGATTCAGGGATACATTGTTGAGTGCTGCACTACTACAGCACCTCCAGATGTGCCAGCTGAGGGACCATCTGATGCAACAGCTACAGAGACACCTGCTGAGGAATGGACAATGTGCACACCACCCACAGGAATCAAAAAGACTAAGTTTGAAGTTGTAAACCTGAAGGAAAATCAAGCATACAAGTTTAGAATTTGTGCCATCAACAAGATTGGTGTTGGTGAGCATGCAGATATCCCTGGTTCTGTTGTTGCCCAGGACAGAGCTGAGGAACCAGACCTTGACATTGACCCAGAGCTAAGGAAGATTGTTTCCATTAAAGCTGGAACTTCTCTTAGGTTGTTCATTCCCATCAGAGGAAGGCCCACTCCCACTATCAAGTGGGACAAAGATGAAGCTGAACTTAAGGAGTCTGCTCAGGTTGAGGTGACAAGCAGTTACACCTCCCTTGTGATTGACAATATTAGCAGATTTGACAGTGGAAAATACACAGTCACTGCAGAAAACTCTAGTGGAACAAAATCAGCATTTGTTGTGGTCCGTGTTCTTGACACACCAAGTGCTCCAGTTAACCTGAAGGTAAAAGAAATCACAAATCAGTCAGTAACACTGGCATGGGAGCCCCCCCTTTTGGATGGTGGAGCCAAGATCAAATACTACATTGTTGAAAAGAGGGAGAGCACACGCAAAACATATGCTGCTGTGGTAACAAATTGCCATGAGTTATCATGTAAGATTGAGCCACTTCAAGAGGGCTGTAGTTATTACTTCAGAGTCCTAGCAGAGAATGCACATGGTGTTGGAATACCTGCAGCAGCTGTTGATCCTCTCAAGGTGTCAGAGGTGCCTCAGTCCCCAAAGAAATTGATTGTTACCGACCAAACCAAAAGCAGTATCTCTCTGGCCTGGGAGAAACCTGAGTATGATGGTGGAAGCAGAGTTGTTCAGTATTTGCTTGAGGTGCAACTCAAGGGCCAGGATAAATGGTCTGGTGTCAACACATTCAAGACAATGGAGGCAACTGTTTCAAACTTGAATCAAGGAGAGGAGTACCTATTCAGAGTAACCGCTATCAATGACAAGGGAAAGAGTGACCCCAGAGTGCTTGCTAGCCCAGTGATGGCCAAAGACCTGGTCTTTGAGCCTGATGTTAGACCAGTATTTAGCAGCTACAGTGTCAAGGTGGGCAAAGACATGAATGTTGACATTCCCGTCTTTGGAAGACCTGCACCCACAGTCACATGGTCTAAAGATGGTGCTCCTATGAAGTTCACAACCAGAGTTAACATCATCAACAAACCAAAGTACACAACTTTGAGCATCAAGGAGGCATCTGGAGATGATGGAGGCATGTATGGCATCAATGTTGCTAACTCGTCTGGAAAGAAGGACGCAACAGTTGAAATCATTGTTCTTGATAAGCCTGGCCCTCCATCTGGCCCTGTAAGGTTTGATGAAATTACCACACAGAGTGTGACTATTTCATGGGACCCACCAAAGCATAATGGTGGTTGCCAGATCTCTAACTACATTGTGCAGAAGAGAGACACTACTTCCACATCATGGGAGAATGTCAGCATCAATTGCCCCCGAACCACAATCAAAATACCAAGACTTAAGACTGGAGCTGAGTACCAGTTCAAGATAATTGCGCAGAACCGCTACGGCAAGAGTTATGGTCTGGATTCCTCTTCTGTGGTTGCTCGGTACCCATACAGAGAGCCAGGCCCACCTGGCACTCCTTTCATCGCCTCTCTTTCTAAAGAGCACCAGATCGTTGAGTGGAATGAGCCTGTTTCAGATGGAGGCAGCACTGTGCTCGGCTATCATCTTGAAAGGAAAGAGAGAAATAGTATACTTTGGGTCAAGATCAACAAAACACTTATTCACGAGACTAACTTCAAGAGTCACCCCTTGGAAGAAGGCATTGAATATGAATACAGAGTTTATGCTGAGAATATTGTCGGTATTGGCAGGTGCAGCAAGGTCTCAGAAGGCTGTGTTGCCCGTGACCCATGTGAACCTCCTGGCATTCCAGAAGCCACACACGTGACCAAAGACACCATTGTCATTCAGTGGACCAAGCCTGAATATGATGGTGGCAGTACTATTACTGGCTACATTGTGGAGAAACGTGACCTGCCAGAGGGCCGCTGGATAAGGGCCAACTTCACTAATGTGATTGAGACCCAGTTCTCTGTCACTGGCCTGACTGAAAATGCCCAGTATGACTTCAGAGTTATTGCTAAGAATGCTGTTGGTACCGTCAGTAAGCCATCTTACAACAGTGGACCAATTATCGCAAGTGATGAGGTAGAGGTACCCAAATTCTCTATTGACCCTGCATTTACCAAAACAATTGTCATTAATGCTGGTGAGACATTCAAGCTGGATGCGGATGTACATGGAAAGCCTGTTCCCACAATCCAGTGGTTCAAGGATGAGACGCCAGTTGAGAATACACTTAGGTTGGAGATGAAAAACACAGCTATTTATGCCATGATTACGATTAAAGATTCTGTCAGAATTGATGGTGGACTTTACACTCTCCAACTGACAAATGTGGCTGGCACAGAGACTGTTCCATTTAATGTTGTGGTTCTGGACAAGCCTTGTCCATGTGAAGGGCCTCTCCACATCACTGGAGTTAATGAGGATAGATGCACACTGTCATGGCATGCCCCTCCGGACGATGGAGGACGTGCCATTACACACTATGTCATTGAGAGAAGAGAAACCAGCCGTCTGGCTTGGAGTATTGTTTCTAACAGCTGTGACACCACATGCTACAAAGTCACCAAACTGCTGGAAGGCAATGAATACGTGTTCCGTGTCATGGCTGTCAACAGCTATGGTATTAGTGAGCCTTTGGTATCTGCTGGAGTGATCATGAAGACTCCATTTGTTCCTCCTGGTCCACCTCATGTTGAGAATGTGTCAAACATTGCCCATGATGGCATGACCATCTCCTGGTCTGCCCCCGAGAATGATGGTGGCAGTGCGGTCACCAACTACATAATTGAAAAGAAAGACAGGGCTGGAATCAAATGGACCCATTGCAACAGACAGAAGGTCACAGACCTCTCCTTTAGAGTAACAGGCCTGTCCACTGATCATGAGTATGAATTTAGAGTGGCTGCTGAGAATGTGGCTGGAATTGGCGAGCCAAGTCTGCCGACATCATACTACAAGGCTTCTGATCCCAAGTACAAGCCTGGTGCACCCGCTTATGCCAATGTGATTGATTCCACCAAGAGCTCCATCACAGTATCATGGGGCAAGCCTCTGTCTGATGGTGGAACCCCTATCCAGGGATACATTGTAGAGGTCTGTAAGGCAGAGGAGGAGGCGTGGACCATGGTTACTCCACCCACAGGCCTGCGCGTCAACAAATATGAAATTACTAAGCTCACTGAGGGTCAAGAATATAAGATTCAGGTGTGTGCCCTGAACAAACTGGGTGTTGGTGAGCCTGCTGCTATCCCAGGAACCGCCAAACCAGAAGAGAGGGTAGACCCACCACAGATCCACCTGAACTCTGAGCTGAGAAAGGGCATTGTTAAGAAGGCTGGAGGATCTATCAGGATTAATGTTCCTTTCAAGGGAAGACCGACTCCTGAGATCCAATGGACGAAAGATGAAGGTGATCTGACTGAGAAGTCAGTTGTAGAGAAGGCTCTCAACTACACTCAACTCTCTATTGACTCATGTGACAGGAGTGATTCTGGAAAATACACCTTAACTCTGACCAATAGCAGTGGCTCTGTGTCCGAGTTTGTGACTGTGAAAGTCCTGGATACTCCTGGGGCTCCTCTAAACCTTGTTCTTAAAGACATCAAGAAGGACTCTATCACCCTCGTTTGGGATGCACCACTAATTGATGGAGGCTCCAAGATTAAGAACTATGTCATTGACAAGCGTGAGTCAACCAGGAAGGCATATGCTAATGTCTCCACCAAATGCACCAAGACAACATTTAAGGTTGAGAACCTGGTGGAGGGGGCTATGTACTATTTCAGAGTTCAGGCTGAAAACGAGTATGGAATTGGTCAGTCTATTGAAACTAAGACAGCCTCCAAGGCCTCTGAGGTTCCTCTGCCTGTTGGTAAAGTCTATCTCACTGACGTCACTAAGGCAAGCGCATCTATGGCCTGGGACAAACCTCAGCACGACGGAGGCAGCAGGATTGGTGGCTACCTGATTGAGATGCAGCCTAAGGGAACTGATAAGTGGGGTGTTGCAACAAACACGAAGACATGCGAGGGCACCGTCACGGGTCTGACTGCTGGAACAGAATATCTATTCCGTATTATTGCTTACAATGAGAAGGGAAAGAGTGAGCCGAAGGCTCTTGCTGCACCGGTCATTGCCAGTGATATGACTATTGAGCCCAGCATTAAGATGCAATTCAACACTTACAGTGTTCTGGCTGGAAAAGATCTGAAGCTTGAGTTCCCTGTGATTGGCAGGCCCGCACCTAAAGTAACCTGGACCAAGGAAGGTCAATCCCTGAAAGTAACATCCAGAGTCAATGTGATTAGGACACCCAAAACAACTGGCATTCAGATTACTGAGGCAAGCAAGGAAGACTTCGGGAAATATACAATTACAGCAGTTAACAGTGCTGGCACAATCACTGAGGAGGTAGGAATAATTATTCTTGATAAGCCCTCCGCACCCGTAGGACCAATCAAGGTCATTGAGGTGAGCAACAGCTTTGTCCATCTCTCCTGGGAGCCTCCAGAATACACCGGTGGATGCCAGGTGAAGAATTACATAGTAGAGAAGAGAGATACTACAGCTACAACTTGGCAGACAGTCACTGCACAGGTTGCCAGAACAGCCCTCAAGATCACCAAGTTGAAGACTGGTGCAGAGTACCAGTTCAGGGTCATTGCTGAAAACAGGTATGGAAAGGGTGCGCCCCTTGAGTCCAAAGCCATTGTGGTGCAGTACCCATACAAACCACCCGGTCCTCCAGGAACACCAAATGTGAAGTATGCAACCAAGGAGATGATGATCATTGAATGGAACGAGCCAGTCATTGATGGTGGCAGTACAGTTATTGGCTACCATCTAGAGAGCAAAGAGAGAAGCAGCATCCTGTGGAACAAATTGAACAAGACTCTCATTACTGATACTGAGTTTAAGATCTGTAACCTTGAGGAGGGCATTGGATATGAATTCAGGGTCTTCGCTGAAAATATTGTTGGCATCGGTAGATGCAGCAAAGTGTCAGATTCCTTTGTTGCTCGTGATCCTTGTGATCCTCCCGGTGCCCCTGAGGCTGTTACTATTTCCAAGAACCTTATTAAAATCCGGTGGACCAAGCCACAGTATGATGGTGGCAGCAAAGTCAATGGATATATGGTGGAAAGGAAAGATCTAGCCTCCCCTGAGGCACACTGGGTAAGAGCCAACTTCACCAATGTCCTTGAAACTGAGTACACTATCACTGGGCTTACAGAGAATGAACAATATGAATTCAGAGTCATTGCCAGAAATGCAGCTGGAGTCTTTAGTCAACCATCTGACAGCTCTGGACCTATCACTGCTACTGATGAAATTGAACCACCAAGGGCCTCTATGGATCCCAAATACAAGGATGTAATTATTGTTAATGCAGGAGAAAACCTCCTTCTTGATGCAGATATCTATGGCAAACCAGTTCCTGATGTAGCCTGGCTGAAGGAGGGCAAGGAGATGGATAAGGCCTTGCGTATTGAAGTGAAAAACACAGAGAAACGCGCAGCCATGTTCATTAAAGATGTTACAAAGACGGATAGTGGCCAATATAACCTCTGCCTTAAAAACCTGGGTGGCGTGAAGACCATCCCCATCACTGTTAAGGTCCTGGATAGACCAGGCCCTCCCACTGGACCCATTAAAGTGACTGGAGTGATGGCTGATAGATGTTTCCTTTCCTGGGCAGAACCAACTCTGGATGGTGGAGCAAACATCACTCACTACATCCTGGAGAAGCGAGAGACCAGCAGGCTGTCCTGGACAGTGGCTGCACCCAATATCCCAGCTCTGAACTACAAAATGACTAACTTAATGGCTGGAAATGAATACATCTTCAGAGTAAGGGCAGTCAACAAATATGGCATTGGTGATCACCTAGAGACTGAACCTATCATTGCACGTAATCCATACAGGCCACCTAGTGCCCCAGGAAATCCAGAGGCAAGTCAGATCACAAAGGACTCTATGGTTCTGACATGGACTGCTCCAGAACAAAACGGAGGAGCTGAAATAGATAGCTACCACCTGGAGAAGCGTGACAAGGATGGCGTGAGATGGACCAAGTGCAACAGGCAGAAGCTAATAGAGACTCACTTCAAAGTCACCGGGCTTATGACGGACCACTTCTATGAGTTCCGTGTCGCTGCTGAGAACGAGGCTGGAATGGGAGACCTGAGTGAGATATCTCTGTTCTACAGAGCGTGTGATGCCACAACACCACCTGGACCTCCCCATCATCCTAAAGTAACAGACTACACCAAGTCCTCTGTGTCTCTGTCTTGGGGAAAGCCTGACTCTGACGGTGGTGCTTACATAAAGGGTTACATTGTTGAAATGAGAGAGTATACTCCCGTGCCTGATGAGGTAGAGGGGGCAGAGGTAGCGCCAGCAGTAGAGGCACCAGTTAAGAAGGAATGGGCCATGTGCACACCACCCACTGGCATCCAGGCTACTAAACTCACCGTCACAGACCTTAAAGAGGGTGGAGAGTACCAGTTCCGTGTCTGTGCCATCAACTCGGAGGGAGTGGGAGAAGCAGCAAATGTCCATGGTACCGTGGTCACTTACGAGAAGGTGGAGGCCCCGGAAATTGAGATGGATGCTGACCTCAGAAAGGTGGTATCTGTACGTGCGGGTGGTACCTTGCGCCTTTTCGTTACCGTAAGAGGAAGGCCAGAGCCTGCTGTGAAATGGGAGAAAGTGGAGGGAGTTCTCACTGACCGTGCTGTGATTGAGGCCACTAGCTCATACACTATGCTTGTCATTGACAACGTCAACCGCTTTGACAGTGGAAAATACTCACTGACCCTCGAGAACAGCAGTGGTAACAAATCTGCTATTGTTGCTGTGAGAATTCTGGACACTCCAAGCGCACCACAGAAATTTGCTGTCAAGGAACTGAAGAAGGACTCGGTAACTCTTGCCTGGGAAACCCCACTTACAGATGGTGGTGCTAAAATCACCAACTATATTGTGGAGAAGAGAGAGTCAGTCAGAAAGGCCTTCACCACTGTGACAAGCAACTGTACAGACAACTCATTTAAGATCGAAGAGCTACCTGAGGGAGGCATTTTCTACTTCAGAGTATGTGCTGTTAATGAGTATGGCCAAGGTCAGACGATTGAAACCAAAGAAGTAAAGATTTCTGAGGTGCCTCTATCACCAAACAAAGTCATACTTACCGATGTCACAAAAAACAGTGTGTCCCTTGCATGGGAGAAACCTGCTCACGACGGTGGAAGCAAAGTCATGTGCTACAATGTTGAGTTTAAGCCTAAGAGTGGTGATAAGTGGGGCACAGCATGCACAGTCAAGGTGCCAGAAGCCACTGTACCTAATTTGACTCTCAATGAATCCTATTCATTCAGAGTTGTTGCAATCAATGAGAAGGGAAAGAGTGAACCTAAGGATCTTGGAATACCTGTGGTTATAAAGGATATTGATATTGAGCCTTCTATTAACTTGTTGTTTACCACATACAGTGTGAAAGCTGGAGATGATCTAACTATTGAGGTCCCAGTAAGAGGAAGGCCGAAGCCTGTTGTATCCTGGAAGAGGGATGGCCTTCCTCTAAAGCAAACCTCATCAATAACCCTGTTGAATACTGCAACAACATCCAAGATTATTATCAAAGAGGCTGGCAGAGAGCATGTTGGCAAATATGAGCTCACCCTTGTCAACACAGGTGGTATGATCACGGCTGATATTGGAGTGGTTGTGCTTGATAAACCAGGTCCACCAAAAGCTGTAAAAGTGGATGCTGTGACGTCAGACAGCATCACACTGTCCTGGTCTCCACCAGATTACGATGGTGGCTGCTCCATCAGTAGCTATATTGTTGAGAAGAGAGACACGAATTCACAAGAATGGCAGCTGATAGCCAGCAACGTTGCCAGAACTGCATTCAAGGCAGCTCGTCTGACACATGGCGCAGAGTACCAGTTCCGCATCTATGCTGTCAACCGTTATGGAAAGAGTACATATCTAGATTCACCTGGAATCACTGCTCAATACACTTCCAAGCAGCCCGGACCTCCTTCCACTCCCATAGTGAAGCATGCCACTAAGTCCTACATGATAGTGACCTGGAATGAGCCGGTGAATGATGGAGGCAGCACTGTACTGGGATACCACCTGGAGTGTAAGGAGCGCACTAGCATCATCTGGAACAAGATGAATAGAGGCATGATTAAAGACACAGAGTACAAAGTCAATGGTATTGAAGAAGGCATAATGTATGAGTACCGTGTCTATGCGGAGAACATAGCTGGTATTGGTAAAGCAAGCAAGGCCTGTGAAGCTGTGGCAGCCAGAGACCCATGTGATCCTCCAGGCACACCTGTGGTTACTTCAGTTACCAGGGCATCTGTCTCCCTGTCTTGGACTAAACCAGAGTATGACGGAGGAGCCAAGGTGACTGGATACATAATTGAACGCAGAGACCTTCCTGAAGGTCGCTGGACAAGGTGCAACTTCACCAATGTGCCAGAGACTTACTATGATGTGACAGGGCTCACAGAGAACAGTCAGTATGACTTCCGTGTCATCGCTAAGAACGCAGCTGGACTATTCAGTGAGACGTCCGACAACACTGGCTCCGTCACGGTTAAGGATGATGTAGAGCCACCACGCATTATGATGGATGTCAAGTTCAGGGACACAGTAGTTGTGAAGGCAGGAGAGACCCTGAAGATCAATGCTGACCTCACAGGGCGCCCTGCCCCTGTCGTTTCCTGGACCAAGGATGGAAAGGAGATTGAGCTTAGAGCCAGAATACAGATTGTTTCAACAGACACTGGCACCGCCCTCATTGTGAAGGATTGCATCAGAAGAGATTCTGGCCAGTATGTTCTCACTCTACAGAACATTGCTGGAACAGTCAGCATGCCATTCACCTGTGTCATAATTGATAAACCAGGGCCCTCTGCAGGACCTCTGCAGATTACAGGTCTCACAGCGGAGGAATGCACACTCTCATGGGGTCCACCACAGGAGACTGGTGGAGCAGAGATCAAACACTACATTGTTGAAAAGCGTGAGACCAGCCGCCTGGCATGGACACTGGTGAAGGGAGATGTCACAAACACATACCACAAGGTTACAGGTCTGATAAAGGGCAACGAGTACATTTTCAGGGTTCTGGCTGTTAACAAGTATGGAAATGGCGAAGCCATGGAGAGTGAGGCCGTCAAGATTACAGATCCATACACATTTGCCTCTGCTCCTACTAGTGTTGACGTTACTGCTGTAACTGGGGATACAATGACACTCATCTGGTCCAAACCAGCAAGTGACGGAGGTAGCCCCATAACAGGATATGTAATTGAACGCCGTGAGAAGACCGGTATGCGGTGGATCCGGGTGAACAGAGAGCCAGTGGTTGAATGCACCACAGTAGCCACTAAAATGCGCAGGGGTTGCGAGTACGACTTCAGGGTCTATGCTGAGAATGCTGCAGGCCTGAGTCCTCCAAGTGACCAGTCTGCTTCATTCAGAGCAGAGGATGCTCACGTTGTATCTTCTCGTCCAACTAAGCCTAAGATTGTCAGTTCAACCAAGGAATCGGTGACCATTGTCTGGAAACCACCAACAATCGATGGTGGGACTCCCATCCTTGGGTACAGTGTAGAATACAGAGAATACATCCGTCAACCTGAACCAGAGGTGGAGGAAGATGAAGAGGAGTATGAGGAGGAGGAAGAAGAGGAGGTTCCTGAATCCCCTGAGGAATTAGCAAGATGGGTTGAAGCCATTCCACTCACCAAGAGCCTGGAGTTCACCATCACTGGGCTGAAAACAGATGCTGAATATGAATTCTGTGTTAAGGCAATTAACAAGATTGGCAGCAGTATACGCAGCCAGTATTCAGAAGCAGCTGTTGTAATGGACAGAACGGCAGAGCCATCTTTTGAAGCTGACATTGACACGCGCAAGATACTTCTCGTCAAGCATAGCACAGCATTTACTTTGAATGTACCATTCAAGGGAAAACCTGTGCCTTCTGTAGAATGGGCCAAGGGAGGTGTTGATCTTAAGGTTAGAGGAACTATTGAATCAACAGACTCAAGAACTTCATTAACTATTGAAAGGGCAACAAGAAACGACTCTGGAGAATATTCCGTCACCATAGAGTCACCGCTGGGAACAGCAACCCTACCAATGGTTGTCAAAGTGCTTGACTCTCCTGGACCACCTGCCAATGTGAAGGTCACAGAGGTGACTAGGGACTCTGCCACCCTGACCTGGGAAGCTCCTGAGAATGATGGCGGTGATGCTGTGAAAGCCTACCATGTCGAGAAACGTGAGGCTAGCAAGAAGGCCTGGGTTTCTGTGACTAACAACTGCCATGCTCTCACATACAAGGTGGAGGACCTGCAAGAAGGAGCCTTCTATTACTTTAGAATCATTGGAGAAAATGAGTATGGAGTCGGTGTTCCTCAAGAGGCCAAGAGTGGCATAAAGATTACAGGTAATGTGCCAAAATTCTTAGAAATAATTAAATTATAATGACAACTTTTCAATCCTCTCAAATATAATTTTGTATTTTGTTTTTGTTACAGAGGTGCCCAGTCCACCCATGAAACTTGGAGTTGCAAATGTTACCAAGGACAGCATTACAATCGCCTGGACCAGACCCGAGTATGACGGTGGTAGCAGAGTGACTGGCTACCTCATCGATGCCTTGGAGAAGGGACAGAAGAAGTGGGTAAAGTGTACCACTGTGAGAACCATGACCCACACTATCAAGAGCCTGCGAGAGGGAGCTGAGTACTTCTTCAGAGTCCGTGCTGAAAACCATGCTGGACTCAGTGAGCCCAAGGAGATGATTGTGCCTGTTGTTGTCAAGGAAATCCATGGTATGACCATAGCTGCAACATTTTATAGCCCACTTGTCTAACATGACATTATGAAATGTATTATTTAGTGTCAATTTACAACGTTATTGTCATTCCTTTCAACAGTGGCTCCAGAGTTTGACCTGAAGAACTACCCTAAGAACACTGTATATGTGAGAGCCGGATCCAATCTGACCTTTGAGATTCCTTTGACTGGCAGACCCTTGCCTAAAGTTACCATGTCTAAGAACAATGTGGTTATCAAGGGATCTAAGAGGCTCCTTTCTGAGGTAACCCCTGAAAGCCTCATTATCACCCTCAACGAGAGCATCACCAGTGATGCTGGAAAATATGAGGTCACTGCTTCCAATGTGGGTGGCACAACAAAGATCTTCATCATCTTCATAGTGCTAGATAGACCAGGACCTGCAGTAGGCCCGATTGAGGTTGGCGAGATTGGAGAAACTACAGTCTGCCTGAAATGGGCACCTCCAGAGTATGACGGTGGCAGCCCTGTCACCAACTATGTAGTCCTCAGGCGTGAGACCAGCACTCCCAACTGGACAGAGGTCTCCTCTAACATTGCCAGAAGTGCCATCAAGGTGACCAAGCTGACTAAGGGAGAGCAGTATCAGTTCAGAATCAAGGCTGAGAATCGCTACGGCATCAGTGACCACATTGACACCAAGCCAATTACCATCAAGCTACCATACAGTAAGTACTTTTAGACCAGGGGTGGGCAATCATTTTTTCCATGGGGCCCCATGAGAAACCCCATGAGAAATATTGTGGAGGGCCGGGCCAAAAGGCGGAAGTCAATTCTGCATAATATTAATTGTATTTCTTTATAAAAAGCAG
>JAOEHI010000014.1:139548-156868 GCA_025447815.1 Percopsis transmontana
GGCGCGAATGGCGCAAATGACGTGAACAAGCGAAATTCGCTCAAATTAACATTTTTCAACTAGCGCAAATAAATAAATTGCTTGAAGCAGTGTCACGAAAGCCTCTCAGCGCTAGTTGTGACAGCCATGGTTGTTGACAAATGGCGGAAAGAGAAGCTATTTCCTTGGAAGCCCCTCCTCTTTCCGGTAGAAAAAGGCTTTTTCGCCCGAGTAAAAACAAATAATCGAGCGTTCAAACTGACGCGAGTAACGAGTTCAGTGGAAACGCGCCTTGATAATTCCTCTCTTTTACAGCCAAACCTGACGAGCCAAGGGGACCAATTAGGTTCGACGAGATTGACGCCACCTCCATCGCCTGCAGTTGGGATCCTCCAGCCAGAGACGGCGGCGCTCCGATCAGCGGCTACGTGGTGGAGCAGCGAGACGCCCACCGGCCCGGCTGGGTGCCCGTCTCTGACTCCGTCAGCAGGCCGACCTTTAAGTTCGAGAACCTGATTGAGGGCAATGAGTACGTGTTCCGCGCCGCCGCCGTGAACCGCTACGGCACCGGGGAGTACCTGCAGTCAGAGATCGCCATATGCAAGAGCCTGACAAGTAAGGACCACACAGAGGGATACACGGACCTCGTTTATGTGGAGCGCTTCCAGGGCGCGTCTCTCAAGTGTTTATCGTTGCTAGGTTACGAAAACCGTCTTCTAGCACTTAAACATTCTACTTGGTTGTGAACGTCGGTGGTATCATTTTAGTTAACTTTTTAGCTGAAACGATGGAAAGATATCGCCTGATCTTCCATGACTGGGTTGTCAGTGACAGCCAGGATCAGTTTGTCCTCCGCCATTGTTTACAGTATCGTTGATAATGCTTATTTTTATAGGATTTGTATAGAAAATAGCCAGCGCAAACGAAACGCATTTAACGGACACAGGCCCTAAATGTTGGACAGCAAATTATATATGACTATGTGATAGCTTTTGTGATTATGATTATGAGATATAACAAATATTCAGTTAAATTGGGCTCTGGGCTTAAATTGCTTCTTTTTTTTTTTTAAACAACTGGAAGTTTTCGCTAACGGTGTGTTCATGATCTGTAACCCTGCTCCACAGACGTGCCCGGACCTCCTGGCAGACCCACCGTCTTTGACGTGTCCCGTGATGGCATGACCGTGGCCTGGAACCCGCCAGAGGAGGACGGCGGCCTGGAGGTCTCCGGGTACATTATCGAGCGTAAAGAAGTCAGGTCAGACAGATGGGTACGTGCCAACAAGAACCCCGTCACCATGACCAGGTACAGGTCCACGGGCCTGATTGAGGGCCTGGAGTACGAACACAGGATCACAGCCATTAACGGCAGAGGAATGAGCAAACCAAGTCTGCTCTCCAAGCCAGCCGTGGCTACAGATCCCATCGGTGAGCACAGACTAAAAGAAACAGTTATATATGTTTTTTTTAATGTAATTTGTTCAGTAATCACTCTTTAACAATTTAATATTAAATAGATTATTAAAAAAAAACTTCCCTCCCCTCCTCAGATCCACCGGGCTGCCCCCAGAACCCCAGGATCACAGACACCACCAAGAACTCTGTGTCTCTGGCCTGGAGTCCTCCTGACGATGAAGGAGACGCCAGGGTGGATGGCTACCTCATCGAGATGCAGAAGGTCGGCACGCTGGCCTGGATCAAGTGCAACACTACGCCGTCTCTCATCTGTGAGTACACGCTGACTAAGATGCCCCCAGGAGAGGAGTTCAAGTTCCGTGTGATGGCCTGCAATGCTGGCGGTTCTGGAGAGCCCGCCGAGGTGCCAGGAACTGTCACCGTCACTGAGATGCTTGGTAAGGACATCACAAAAAGTAGTGCTTTGCACACCATTCATTTTACACTATAGTGAATACATTTCTAAATCAACAGCATGGCACATATTGGCAATGTTAAACAGCATTAGCTGAACATTTAAAATAACACCAATTTAACTCTCGCTTTGTGTCTTCTAGAATCTCCTGATTATGACCTGGAGCTGAAATACAAAACTGTATATGTGGTAAGGCAGGGAGGAGTGGTCAGACTGTCTGTTCCCATCAAGGGTAAACCATACCCAACTTGCAAGTGGTCTAAGGACAGCGGCCCCGTCTCGGACAAAGCCATGATTGCCTCTACAGAAGACGCGAGTGAGCTGGTGATCAAAGGAGCTGAGAGAAGCGACTCAGGTGTTTACGACCTCCTGTTGGAGAACAGGGTCGGAAAGAAGAAGGCCCAGATCAAGGTCAAGGTCATCGGCCGCCCCTATGCTCCGGAGGGACCTCTGGTCTTCGAGGAGATCCAGGCCAACTCTGTGAAGGTGAGCTGGAAGGCTCCCACCGATAATGGCGGCTCAGAGATCCTGGGCTACATCGTGGAGAGGCGTGAAGCTACCAGAAATGCCTGGTACACTGTGGACTCCAGGGTGACGGACACTCAGCTGGCGGTGAAGGGTCTGAGGGAGGGAACCGAGTACCACTTCAAGGTCACTGCTGAGAACTCCTTTGGTGTCAGCGCTTCTCTCAAATCAGAGCAACCTCTGGTGCCCAAGACACCTTTGTGTGAGTACACAACCTCCATGGTATTCTGGAAATAATAGCCCAATGACTTAACTTTCACTGTGATTTTCCTTTACACAAGTGTGTGTTAGATACTCTTAGATGTAAATAAGTCACAATATTTAGTCATATAATTTTGTACATTCTAACCAGCTGCCCCAGAACCTTCAAGCACCCCACCAGAGATCATGGACTTCACCAAGAGTTCTGTGGCCCTGGCTTGGTCCAGACCCAAGGATGATGGAGGCTCCGCCATCACTGGCTACTTCATCGAGTACAAGGAAGTCAAGGCTGAGACATGGTCTCGCCACCAAACCAAGATCATGTCCACCATGTTCACTCTGCCTGGACTCACCCCTGACACAGAGTACCAATTCCGCATTGTTGCCGTGAACGACATCGGAGAGAGCAAGGCCGGACCAGTGTCTGACACAGTCACATGCAAGGATCCATTTGGTGAGATTTATTTCACAAGAAGCATCCCTTTAAGCCTGAATGGACAACAGAGGTTTTTTGAATATCGTGTTGCCTTTTATAGAAATCACAGAACATAGGTTATATTGTACCTGACCAATATAGCAAATGTAAGCTAATTCTAATTTAATTGAATTTATTGAATTTATTGAAGCTCTAGTTTTGTGCTATTTACATTTTTGCAGTACAGGGCGTATGTTTCATTATTGGCAACCTGCAGTACCCTATGACTATAAAGTAAACATGAGGATGAAAATTAGCTTTTTAAACTAAGCTCTATCTGTATTCACAGACAAGCCAAGCCAACCAGGGGAGATCGACACAGTGGCTGTGATGAACAACTACATCACTGTCCGCTGGCAGCCTCCAGAATGCGACGGTGGAAAGGAGGTGCTAGGATACTGGGTGGAGTACAGGAAGTCCAGTGACAGCACCTGGAAGAAGTGCAACAAGGAGAGGCTGAAGGACAAGGAGTTCACCATGCGCGGACTGGCCGAGGCCACAGAATACGAGTTAAGAGTGTTTGCTGAGAATGAGACCGGAATCAGCAGGCCTCGCAGGACCGCCACGTGCATCAAGACCAAACTGAGCGGTAAGCAACGTTAAATATTCTCACAACATATCAAATTATTAAATCATTAAAATAATTTGGTAACGATGCCTCATTTTGTACTTTTTACAGTTGAAACCAAACCAAGCCTGAGAAAGGAAATGGATGAGGTAACCGCCAAGCTCGGCCAGCCTGCAGTCATGAAGTGCCAGATCATCGGTAGACCTGTCCCTGAGATGAAATGGTACCATGCTGGCAGGGAGGTCGTTGAGTCCCGCAAATACGAGATGAGTTCTGATGGCCGCAACCACTCCCTGTCCATCATGACTGACCAGCAGGAGGACGAGGGCGCCTACACCTGCAAGGCCATCAACGATGCTGGAGAGGCCGAGACCACTGGCGTGCTGGTGTTGGAGGCTGCTCCCAGTTTCCATCCGGACTACCCACTGAAGAACACCTACTACGCTGGCCTCGGGACCACCCTGCGCATCCACGCCGTCTACATTGGTCGCCCCGAGCCCAAGATAATGTGGCTCCATGGCGCCAAGACGCTGGAGAACACCGAAGATATCAGCATCGAGACCACCGAACACTACACACACCTGATCATCAAGAATGTCCAGCGTAGAGTCAATGGAGGAAAATACAGGATCAGACTGCACAACCACTTTGGCAGGACAGACACTGCTTTCAATGTTGAGATCTACGGTATGCTATTGTGCTTTGCCCCAACAACAGAATCAGGCTATGTACCGTAGTACCTAATGTTATTTGTCAACGCCCCACAGTAATATCTGAAAATATGTCCCATACAAGTAATCTCTGACACCCCTCTTGTCTCCAGACAAACCTGACGTGCCCCAGGGCCCCATCATCCTGGACGCACTGCTGAAGAACTCCGTCATCATCAGCTGGAAGGCTCCCAAGGACGATGGAGGCTCCATGATCACCAACTACATCGTGGAGAAGCGTGAGGACAAGGAGGGTTCTGGGTGGGAGCTGGTGTCCTCATCAATCAACGGCACTTCCTGCCGCATTCCTAACCTCATTGACAGCGCCGGCTACTTCTTCCGCGTGTATGCTCAGAATCGCTATGGCAACAGTGAGCCGCTGGAGCTGACAGCACCTATATTGATCAAGAGTCAAATGGGTGAGTTATATCTATCACAAAGTGATAGTGTAATAATAATGTTAGGAGAGCACGATATGGGACAAACCTAGAAATATTGTCCCATGCAGAGCACTCTAACAGAATAGTTCAAATATTAATGGTTTATTCATTGTGTGAGACAGATTACCTGATACACCAACATATTACACCAACATCTTGGCCTATATTTAAGTAAGGCAACAAGGACTCAGAGCTGATTCTTTTATCTAACACTTTATTTTTCGTTTTTCATTTCTCTCCGCTAACAGAGAAACCATCTCCACCTCTCAATCCTGTCGTCTCTGGAATCACCAGGGACTCCTGTGTGGTGTCCTGGAAGACCCCACTCAGTGACGGTGGATCCAAAATTAAGAGCTACTGCCTAGAGAAGAAGGATAAGAAGGGCGAATGGACTCCAGTGACGACGGACGAGATCAAACAGACCGTGTTCTCCGTCAAACGCCTCACCGAGGGCACAGAGTACGTCTTCCGTGTGAAGTGTGAGAACCTCGGAGGACAGAGCGACTACAGTGAGGAGACCACGCCCGTCATTCCCACCACAGCGGTCGAGGTCCGTGCTCCCGCCTTTAAGGAGGAGCTGAGAAACATGAGCGTCAAGTACAAGAGCAATGCCACCCTGGTCTGCAAGATCACAGGACAACCAAAGCCTGTGATCAAATGGTTCAGACGAGGAAAGGAAATCTACTCCGACGGAAAGAAGATCAAGATCCAGGAGTTCAAGGGAGGCTACCACCAGCTGGTCATCACGGAGGTTGATGAGGAAGACTCCACTGTGTACCAGATTAGAGCCACCAACCAGGGAGGCTCTATCTGTGCTACCATCTCTCTGGACGTTGAGGGTAAGCTTTTTTAGAAGAACTTTTTATCCTTATACCTTATATCCTTTTAACAGCTTGCCATTGCAAAATGTAACAGACAGCATTGTTTTAAAATGAACTTTACATGGTTTTATCATATAACAATATCTTTTTTACCAGATTAAATATATATGCTGACTCTTTTTTTTATCTGTAGTTCCTGCCAAGATTCACCTGCCCAAGAACCTGAAGGACAAGGAAGCCATTCCTGCCCTGCGTGGAGAAATGGTCAACATCAAGATTCCCTTCAGTGGCAAACCCGACCCAGTCATCACATGGCAAAAGGGACAAGACCTTATTGACAGCAATGGCTATTATCAGGTCATCGTCACCAGATCGTTCACTTCTCTGGTCTTTCCCAACGGAGTAGAGAAGAAGGATGCTGGCTTCTACATCGTCTGTGCCAAGAATAGATTCGGCATTGACCAGCAGACAGTGGAGCTGGATGTGGCTGACGTACCTGATCCTCCACGCGGCCTCATAGCCAGTGATGTCTCCAGAGACTCGGTCACACTCAACTGGGTGGCCCCAGCCAATGACGGCGGCAGCAGGGTTAGCAGCTATATCATTGAGAAATGCCCCACCACTGCAGAGAGGTGGGAGCGTGTGGCTCAGTCCCGTGACACCCATTACACCGTGATCAACCTGTTTGGCGGAACCAGCTACCAGTTCAGGATCATAGCTGAGAACAAGTTTGGACACAGTGCTCCATCTGAGACCAGTGGCCCCATAATGACCAAGGAAGACAAATCTAGAGTCCTGTTGTATGACAGGGAGGTTGATGATTCTGGTTATGTCTCCAAGAGCAAGGCTCAACACTCCAGTGCTGCCAACATGCACAATAAGTATGCCATTGCAGAGGAACTTGCCAGAGGACAGTTTGGTATCGTCCACCGCTGTGTTGAAATCAGCTCTGAAAAGACCTACATGGCTAAATTTGTTAAAGTGAGGGGTGCGGACCAAGCTATTGTGAAAAAGGAAATCGCAACACTGAATATTGTTAAACATACTAACTTCCTCCTGCTTCGTGAGTCTTTCGACAGCCCTGAAGAGCTGGTGATGATCTATGAATTCCTCTCCGGCGTTGACATCTTCGAGCGTCTCAGCACACCCGACTTCGAACTAAATGAGCGCGAGATTGTCAACTACATCAGACAAATCTGCTCTGCTCTAGAGTTCCTGCACGCTGAAAGCTACGGACACTTGGACATCAGACCTGAAAACATTGTTTACACCACTAGAACCAGTTCTAATGTGAAGATTATTGAGTTAGGCCAGGCCAGACACTTGACTCCTGGAGAACAGATCAAGGTGCAGTACACCACTGCTGAGTACGCTGCTCCTGAGATCCACCAGTGCGACATGGTTAGCACTGTGACTGACATGTGGCCTGTTGGTGTCCTCACCTACGTGCTTCTCAGTGGATTCAATCCATTCGTTGCTGAAACTACCCAGCAGATGATTGACAACATCTCCAGTGCAGCCTACAGCTATGACGATGAGTCCTTCAAGCAGGTCAGCGTTGAGTCATTAGACTTTACAGATCGACTGATGACCAAGGAACGCAGGCACCGTATGACCGCTGCTGAAGCTTTGGAACATCCTTGGCTAAAGAAGCCCGCAGAGGAAATCAGCACCAGAACGATCAATACCAGCAGACACAAGAGATACTACCAGGCCATGGTTAAAAAGGAGTGGAACACGGTGGTCTCTGTAGCCCGTGTGGCCAGTGGCGGCTCAATCAGGTCCCAGAGAGGAGTCTTTGTTGCCAAGGTCAAGATTGCTCCATTTGAGCATGGTCCCCTGGCAGGACAAATTAGTCACTCAGTTGTAAATGAAGGAGACAGCGTCAAGTTCATCTGCAACATTGAGAACTATGATAGCACCACTGAGGTGACATGGTATTGCGGTGTCAGACAACTTGAAGCTGGTAACAAGTACGAGATCGATTATGAAGATGGTCTGGCTGTAATCAGTATCAATAAGGTCAGCAGAGCCGATGATGGCACCTATAGATGCAAGGTTGTTAATGAGTACGGTGAGGATAGTGCCTACGCAGAACTCTTTGTCAATGGTGTCAGATCCTACCGCGAGTTCTTCACATCCCGTGTGGTGAAGAAGACTAAGCGCAGAGTTGACACTGCCAGAATGCTTCAGAAGCCTCCTGAGTTCACCTTGCCTCTTGTCAACCGCACTGCCTATATCGGAGAGGATGTGCGCTTCGGGGTCACCATCACCGTGCACCCAGAGCCTCGTGTCATTTGGCACAAGTCCGGACAGAAGCTCATCCCCGGATATGATGAGAAGAAACACACGTTTATCAGCGACAAGGGCCTGTACCAACTTATTATTCACAACCTTGATAAAGACGATGATGCCGAGTACAGTGTTGTAGCCCGCAATAGGTATGGTGATGACAGCTGCAAAGCTCGTCTTACTGTCGTGCCTCGCCCCAAACCAGCAGACACCACGCTGAGGCCCATGTTCAAACGCCTGCTTGCTAACGTTGAGTGCAGGGAGGGACAGAATGTGCGCTTTGAGATTAGAGTGTCTGGCCGCCCCACACTGAAGTGGGAGAAGGATGGCACACCGCTGGCCTTCGGTCCAGCTATTGAGGTTGTCCACGAGGGCCTGGATTACTTCATCCTGCATGTAAAAGACACTCTCCCTGAAGATTCTGGTGTGTACAGGGTTACTGCAACTAACTCTGCAGGTTCGGCCAGTTGTCAGGCAACCCTGAAAGTGGAGCGTGTTACTCATGTGAAGAAGGAGTTGGAAATGAGTGACAGGGACAAGAAGAAGGCTGCCGCGAAGGCAGAAATAGACAAGAAGGTAAGACTTACCCAGATCTTATCTGGCACTGATGTCATGCCTCTCCCAGCTGTGGCCATGCAAGCTGTCAGGGAGGCTGCAACTATGTTTAAACCTGCCGTGACAACCAAGAAGGGCGAAAAGACAGAGGCAGAGATACAGAAAGAGAAGGAAGAGAAGAAGAAGAGGGCAGATGAGAAGAGGCTGCGTATGCCGTATGATGTCCCCGCTCCTCGGGTCATCAACCCAGCTGTCCTGGAGGAAGATATGGAGATAAAACACTTCAAGCCGTTCTCTGACATGAAGTGGTACAAGAAGCTGCGTGACCAGTATGAGTTCCCTGAGCCCATGGATAAGATCAAGGAGAAGAGAATGAAACGTATCCGCCTGTCCAGGTGGGAGCAGTTCTATGAGGTGCCTCTACCTAGAATCAGGGACCAGTATAAGCCTAAGTGGCGTATTCCATCCATGACTCAGGATGACCTGGAAACAGTGAGGCCGGCAAGGCATCGCACTCCTTCCCCTGATATGGAGGCCTACCACAGGATCCGCAGAAGGTCTCTGGGTGATCTTTCTGATGAGGAGCTGCTGCTTCCAGTGAACGAGTACCTGTCCATGAAGAGAACAGAGGAAGCTCGGCTTCGCCTGGAGGAAGAGTTGGAGCTCGGCTACTCAGCCTCTCCCCCAAGCCTAAGCCCCGTTCGCTTTGAGCTGTCTGCCCTGCGCCCCGCATCACCTAGAAGAGTCTACAGAGAGGATGAGGAAGAAGAGGAAGTCAAGAGATATGACTCTTATCGTATTCCATCCAAGTATGAGGCTGGCCCAAGCTTCCTTGATCTGCGCCAGCGCCATGATAAGACCACATACAAGCCTCCCAGACAGAAGCAGAGAGTTTATGAGGAGAAAGAGGATCAGGAGCTGCTGCGTCCACACACCACAACTCAGAGAATCAGCACCTACAAGGGTGAGCTCAAACGCATCGAGTTTGAGGAGAAGACGAAAGTCTCGAAAAAGGAGACAACGGTTTCTGTCTCCAAATTCTCTGAGGCCGTGGAATCTGAGCACCTGACTTCTGTTGTTTCCGCATTTGTTCCTAAACCAATCAAGAAGCTCACACTAACTGAGCCAGAGAGGAGAGCTCCAACCTCAGAGAAAGCTGCCAAAGCAGACATAACCCTCCCCAAAGTTGACTTCATGTCAAGGTATGAAGAGAGGAAGCAGGCTCTGAGGTCGGAGAGGAGGTCAGTTGAGGTGGTGACCCAGGCTCATTTCAGCCTGGACCATGCCCCTCGCATCACCATCAGGATGCGCTCACACCGTGTGCCATATGGCTCAAACACCAGGTTCACTCTGAACATCCAGGCTACACCTGAGCCTGAGATCACATGGTTCCACAATGGAAAAGAGATCAAGCAAGGCAGGAAATATCAAATGACCAACCTGAGCGGCGTCCTGACTCTCCAGATCACTGACTGCGTGACCGAGGATGCGGGCACCTACCGCGTGGTGTGCAAGAACGCCAAGGGAGAGACTTCCGACTATGCCACTCTTGATGTAGCTGGATCAGATTATAGTGCCTACTTCTCATTACACAGAGATGAAGAGCCCCCATCCTCACATCTCCCTGAGATGACCACAACAGAGGTGTACCATGTCTCCTCCTCTAAAACAGCTGTGAGGGAATCTGTGACGGAAGTGACAGAAGTGACGGAAGTAAAGGAAGTCAAGGAGTCCACCACGGTTGTTGTGGAGGAAAGGACTAGCGTTTCTGCCAAAATCCTGGCAAAGCCACAGTCTATCACCGTGGAAGAGGGTGCTGTGGCCAGATTTGAGTGTGACTTTGATGGAGAGCCAGCACCTGCTATCACCTGGATGCGTGAAGGAGTAGCCCTTGGTTCCTCTTTACGTCACTTCATTGTTTCCACTCAGTACAGCTCCACCTTCGAGATCTCCACAGTTGAGATGTCCGATGAAGGTAGTTACACGGTGCTGGTGGAGAATTCTGGAGGCAAGCAAGAGGCTCATTTTACTCTGTCTGTACGTAAAAACGAATCTAGAGAGAAGGTAGTCTCCAGGGTTACCTCTCCAGAGGCCAAGTCCCCTCTCGCCAAGTCCCCTGAACCAATCGCGTCCCCCAGAAGAATCAAGTCCCCTGAGCCCATTAAATCACCTCAGAGAGTAAAGTCTCCACCCACAGCCATGTCTCCTGCTCCCTCTGAGAAACAGAGGGTGATTTCACCGATCAAATCACCTAAGAGGGTGATGTCACCGCCTCTTGAAAAGAAGCCTGTCTTCCCCACTGGGCTGAGTGATGTCACAGCAACCTCTGACTCAATCATCAAGCTTACAGTGAAACTGACAGGAGAGCCCAAACCCGCCATCTCATGGATGAAGGGTGGAAAGGTAATACATTACTTAATAGACAGTCGTGAGTCATCTTAAATTGCAGCTATGATGTAATTTACAACTGTATTCATGAATACATGTTATTCGTTTTCCAGCTTCTTTCTCAGGGTGGAAAATATGAGATCTTTGAGGAGTACGGTTTAGCACAGCTTGAGATCTACGAATCAGAAGTCTCTGACAGCGGAGTGTACAAGTGCACTGCTACTAACCGCGCTGGAGCAGCTTCAACAACCTGCACAGTCACCGTACAGGGTACAGTGACCTTTCTTCAGATGTTTTTTTAGACTTTTTCTGATTGAAAATACTGAAATGGGTCAATGACATTAAAATGAACTTTCCTATTTCTTCACCGCTTTAGGCTCAGCACGCTCCACAGCAAAAACTGAAATGTCTGAGCAAATTCTGAAAAAGGAAATAGTCCATGAGGAAGTCCGGTCTTCCGTACAAGAGGTGAAGGCCTCCCACACCCAGATGTCCATCACTGAGGGCCAGTCCCTGACACTGAGGGCCTGCATCCCAGGAGCCTCCGACATCAGGTGGATCCTGAACGGCATGGACCTGGCCAACTCGGAACAGTACAGATACGGAGTGTCCGGAAACAGCCAGACTCTGACCGTCAAGTCGGTGAGCCAGCGGGAGCAGGGGACCATTACCTGTCAAGCCAAGACCGAGGCTGGCGTGGTCAAGTGTCACTTTGACACCGCGGTCTCGGCCGAGCGCTCCGGCGCCCCCTGCTTTCTGTTGCAGCCCAGGTCCCAGAATGTGAACGAGGGACAGAGTGTTACACTCACCTGTGAGATCTCAGGAGAGCCGAGCCCCGACGTGGAGTGGTTGAAAGACAACACGACCGTACGTATACCGGGTTTATGTTGGTAGTGGTGTTTGTTGTTACATCATCGTCATTCACACAAAACCGTGGATGATTAGAAAGTGCATGTGTTTGTATTATTGTTTGTTCCGATCCTGCCTAATAGGTCTGATGATATGAGGATTAAACCTTTTAGTCAAGAAGTTGTGTCACTGTAACAAAGGTGATAAAACGGCAACAAATAAATTATAATCAAAACAATAAATGCTAGAACTTTGACATCCTTCCCCATGTCTCCTTGCAGGTATCTTTGACGTCAAACATGAGGCTGAGCCGTTCCAAGAATGTGTACACATTAGAAATATGTGATGCCACAGTTGCAGACAGTGGGAAATACACAATAAAAGCCAGGAATCAGTTCGGACAGTGCTCTGCAACATGCTCCCTCCATGTTATCAGTAAGTAAACGCTGCAGTGTGTTTCATTGTCTTGCCTTGGATGCTAAAGCTTTTTACAAGTTTCATGAAACCTACGATGCATTCAAAGTTGTTGAATTCTGAAATCAGCATCCAACATCTGTGGGGCTTTAGCAAACTTACACACAACATCCATACACAGAGACGTGACCAACAATATAGCTATTGAATGTTACCATGTTGTGTGCTTTTCGTTTGCATCCTCAGCTCTGGTTGAAGAACCAACAAAAATGGTTATAGTGGAGCAAAGAGCTTCTACTGGTGCTACCAGCATGCAGGAACGTTTCTCAGCCTCGGCAGTTCGTTTGGAAGCAGCTTCCATGCAGGCTGCCAGTATCAGCAGCTCGCGTTCGGCTGCAGCTGAGGTTTCATTTGAGAGCATGTCAGCAACTAGCATGTCTGCCATGATGTCTGAGTCAATGGTTTCCATGAGCTCGAGCAGCAAAATGATGGAAATGTCTGCCCACTCGCATGTCGAGTCCTCGTCCTCACTGAGGGCCCTCACCACCGGGGTTAAAGGTGAGACATAGGCATAGGTAAAGTTGCCTGTGCACGCTGGCAACTTTACCGTTACAATCCCTGTCAGCTTGGGCAGTGTGTGGATGTAAACAAGCTTCTTGTCACTGTGTACGACACTGTATAAGTATGTGTTTTGTCAATGTGAGAACCTACTGGTCACCTGCTTTGTGTGAAAAGACTTGCGACGTGCGACCTAATCACCTGTCATGTTTGCCCTTGGCAACAGGCACCCCTCCAAAGATCGAGGCCCTTCCTGAGGAGATTAGTGCCGAGCCAGGCAAGTGCCTGACAGTGGCTGGCTTCTTCAGTGGAGACCCCACTCCCTCCGTCCAGTGGGTCCACTCAGGCAGGACCCTGCCCGACAGGGAGGGGCGGTGCCACGTGGAGAACACGGCGGAGCTCTCCACCCTCACGATCTCGGCCGTGAAGGAGGGCGATGCAGGAGCCTACACCCTCAAACTGTCCAATGAGCTCGGTTCCGCCTCTGCAACTGTTAACGTTCACATTCGGTCCATGTAAAAGAGCAAACAAAGATGGAGGAAAAAAAACTTCAGCCTAGTTAATGTCTATTCCCCTTCCCTCATCCAGATTCTTTTTTATTTATTGAATTTTCAAAAAATTACCTTTACTTGATAAAGACCTGGATTTCTGTTCTTGTAAATATGAACTATTTTTGTACCAAACTTGACATTAATTTATGCCAAACTAGACTAAAGTCTACAGTTGTTATAAAATGTGCCATATTGATAATAATGACTTAGGATCCATTTTTCTGTGACATGTACATAATGTATATAGCCGAATTTAACGGTTATGGAAAATGTATGCATCGTTATTTATGACAATATTAACTGAAACAAAAGCAATGAAATCTTTTAACAGGAGAAAGTTTCGCATGAAACGAATACCCTGGAAAACGTAGCAACTAAACACTGTGCCTCAACGACGCGTTGAAGTCTAAAGATTGCCTCGGCAGGTAGAGAGGCTCCCTGTTGATGTTTAAAACAGTAATCAGAGAGACAATGATATAATTAAGCACACGCACATGTGCGTGAAATATTACAGTATATCTCTATGAAGTGTAAACTCGACCACAAGGCCCTGAGCGCTGCTTGCGTTACCCTCATGCAAGCAGGGCAACTGGGCCTTGTGTTCAGACGGATCATGTCGTACGACCACTTTGATGACATGCCCGGGGTGCGAGCGGCCTGCATCCTGGGCTTTAGATTATTTTAATGTGCACCATTTCTGGCAAAGGACAGTTGGGTTTACTTTTAGAAAGTAACATCTTCTGGCCATAAATATATTAAAAAAAAAAAAACAGCAAACAAAAGTCAACATCCGGTCCTCCTTTCCAGAAGTGGTGCCATCTCTTGGAGGATTGTAATGTGTTGTGTGTTTGAGCGTGTTTTCTTTTTAGTTTTTAGTAATTTCACCTTGTCTCTAGTCAGGGTCCTCAGCAAGCCAGAGTGCCACAGTGATACCATCTCCTGTGAAATGATAGAGAAACAATAGTGTTATGCCCTGCACCTTGATTTAATTGATCTGTTGTAGAATTGCATTGTATTTATCCTCCTTGAGTTTTATGCATTACTGATTTAATAAAGCATGATTTCAGCACTATATACATATTTTCTGTTGCTTTATTGGTTTCACTTGGAGGATTTTTGTAATGTAGGCTTTATTTACGTAGTCTGTGAATTTTAAACCCCAAACAACCTCTAGACGTTGTTGTGGTATTAGCAGGCTACAGTATGAGTATTAGTTTAATTCAATTTCATATTTGATAGTTTATTCTCAGTTTGGTGATAGGTATACACACGCATTGCAGAGATGCCAACACAAATACAAAATAATCTGCACGTTGGACATCTCTTGAGCGTAACAAAAGTATCCAGGGTTCCCACACCCGTCCGCTTGGTGGCGCTGAAGCAGCGTCGGCCAGTTTCCACCAGCACGGTGAATGACGCCTCTTCCGCCGACGTCACAGTGTGTTTTGGCCGTGGTGAGCGAGCGAGGGAGAAAGAACCGTCTGCCTGGCGTCTGTCTGGCGGGGAATAGTCCACTAAAAAGTGCACTCAATTATTACACGTTTCGGAGACCATGTCTGACACGGTACGTTTTGAACTGGACGACCGTTACAGAGAGAGAGCCGAGTTTATGCGAAGGGCCAGCACGCAGCTAGGCTATATGCTGTTAGCTTAACGAGGTCTTGTCCTACTGGCTAGGTTAGCCATACTTAGCTCCCACACAAACACATTTAAGTTACCCGTGATATGTGTTTTCGTGAAAACGGAACCTTTCTGTAATGTCGTATTTCTCATCTATAAAAGCTCATCTCGAGCCTGTTGGCAACCGATAAGTGTAATGCTTATGTATCCACTAGTCTGTGGTCAGCATGTCACTAAAGGCTACTGTAGTATAGTTAGGGGTCTCAACCGTACATTAGAAATAATCTTAACTTTGTCCGTGCTCAGATTGAACCCTTGCCTCAATGTGTGTGTGTATAAAGGAAACCAAGCCCTCCAGTAATGAGGACGGAGAGAAGAAGGAGGGAGAGTACATTAAACTGAAAGTCATTGGACAGGTAACGTTATGCAAATGCTGCTCGTGTGGTGTGTGATGGTCGGGAATGAACGATGTGATAGCTAAAGCTAGCCATCTACAGACTTAGCGCCAGTGCAGCCAGAGGCTAACGAAGAATAGGAAAGGTATAGAGATACACAGTGCTAAAGAAATCAGTGGACTTCAGTTTGTATGCACCAACGTGTACATTAAATTACCTATGTGTCACAAGGTCACAATGGCAGTGTAACAAGGTGCTGCGCTGTGCAGGGTAAACCTCACTCCCCGACACCTTAACAGACGTGCTAGCTACAGACGCTAGGGCCCATTGGGTTTTAGCCTCCCTGACTAACACGTCCGTCTCCCACGCCGGGATCCAGGTTCGAGTCCGGTGACCGGTTACAGCAGGATACATACATATGTAGAACAGGAATGATGATGATGATGATTGAGGAATAGAAGTTATCTTGTTTCTCATGTCGTTTAATGTTTAATGCAGTGCGATTTTACACAAATTGTTGTTGACGTTTAAAGGTCCTCTGGCGTAACCCTGCCATTGGTCACCCTGTGTGTGGCAGTATGTAGTACTGTATGTTGATAACATGGGCTGTTGTTCTCCACAGGACAACAGTGAGATTCACTTCAAGGTAAAAATGACAACACATCTGAAGAAACTTAAGGAGTCGTACAGCCAGAGACAGGTAACACACACACACACAGGGAAAGGCATGGGAGGATGGGTGCCGTTATGTGATGTTGTGGCTCCCACAACTTGACCATGTCGCTTCTGGCCATGTGAGCGGCTGGAGCTAGCTGTCCATTAGAGGCCTTGCAGTACTCACTACGTACCGTGACCGACCTTGTTTTGTGCTGACGATGGGATGTTTGTGTGTTTCAGGGTGTTCATGTGAGCTCCTTGCGCTTTCTGTTCGAAGGACAGAGAATTGCCGACAACCAGACCCCGAAAGAGGTAAACACTGTGTGTGAGGGCGAGGAAGGGGAGTAGGAATCATAGGGCAGTATCTCGTATGTGATGCTATCTCGTCTTGTGTTTGTCTCAACTCCTCTAGTTGGGGATGGAAGATGAGGACGTCATTGAGGTCTACCAGGAACAGACAGGAGGCCATTGGACGCTGCATTAACAAGCTTTTACATTGTTGGTTGTGTTTTATACGTGGATTGATGGCTGATCTGTGATCGCTGCTCAGGAGGGGAGGAGTCACATTGAGGCATGTTATTAAGATGGTGTTGCTTGCCAGAGAGTGACCGTGTGATCTGTGTGTGTCTTGCTGGAGGACACGTGGGAAGAAGGGGGGATGCATCCCTCTCACCCCGGCCCCCCCAGGGTCTCGCTGCAGGGCTCAGGTCTCATTGAGATCTGGTCCTCTGGGAGGATAATGATTGTATTATCGGCTATTGAACAACCACTCAACAGATGTCTAATCCTGCTGGTTTGGATTAAGTAAACCCAGTTCTACCTTGAACAGTAACAAGATTAAATTCTGTATCTGGAGTTTTCAAAACTCAAGGCAGAATCATCTAATCTAATAATCTGTGCAGAAATGAGTTAAACTACAGGAATACAGGTGAAATCAACCCATGCTTCCTAAACATGATTTGAGAGACAGTGATTTTCACAATTTTAATTTAAAGCAAGGCATCTTTATTTAGATACCACATTTTATACTCTGGCAATTCGAAATGCTTTACAAATAAGATAAAGCAAAGAACAAATTAAAAGACCATTGATTACGATAAGAAATTAAATAAGAAAAAGGTTAACAAAAATAAAATACAATTGAACACAAGAGTAAAGATTTTAAAAAAGGTTAGAAAGTGCCATGAATTCCATTAACCAATTGATCATTTAACTAAAGGCCTTTTTAAAACAGTAAAGTTTTAAGTGTAGATTTTAAAAGGTCTAGGGTTGGGGCACCTCTAAGATCATCGGTGAGTTGGTTCCAGCAATGTGCAGCATAATGACTAAGAGCTGCTTCCCCATGTTTGGTTCTGACAGTGGTCACTACTCACAGACCGCTCCCTAGCAACCTGAGAGGCCTGGTCTATATTCATTAAACATTTCAGAGCTATATTTTAGCCCCACTCCA